>WNWK01002948.1:0-187072 GCA_009830355.1 Cherax destructor
TCATGAGTCTGTAAACAGTACTCCATTTGACACAGACGGCTCACCGCACCCTTGCTATAGGACTTTCCCTGGCACAGGGCTGGATGCGTTACTACAGTTGACAAGAGCTCTCACCTTACCCCTGCCATAAAGCTGTAAGTGGTACTCCACTTCAAAGAATGCTCACCGTGTCCCTGCCATAGAACATAAGAACATAAGAAAGGAGGAACACTGCAGCAGGCCTGTTGGCCCATACTAGGCAGGTCCTTCACAATCCATCCCACTAACAGAATAATTGCCCAACCTAATTTTCAATTCTACCCAAGAAATAAGCTTTGAAGATTCTATTAACTCAAGTGGAGTCCCCCCCAAATCCAACCCTCTCACTCATGAATTTATCCAACCTAAATTGAAACTACCAAGGTCCTAGCTCAATGACCCTACTAGGCAGACTGTTCCACTCATCAACTACCCTATTTCCAAACCAATATTTTCCTATATCCTTTCTAAATCTAAAACTTATCCAATTTGAATCCATTATTGCGGGTTCTCTTGGAAGATATCCTCAAGACCTTATTTATATCCCTTTGTTAATACCCATTTTCCACTTGTATACCTCGATCATGTCTCCCTCATTCTACGTCTTACAAGTGAATGTAATTTAGGGTCTTCAATCTTTCTTCGTAAGGAAGATTTCTAATGCTATGTATTAATTTGTCATTCTACGCTTGAATGTTTTCTACGAATTTATGTCCATTCTGTAATATGGAGACCAGAACTGAGCTGCGTAATCTAGGTGAGGCCTTACTAATGATGTATAAAGCTGTAATATAACCTCTGGACTTCCGTTGTTAACACTTCTTGATATAAATCCCAGTAATCTATTTGCCTTATTACGTGCAGGCATTGCTGTCTTGGTTTAAGGTTGCTGCTTACCATCCCCCCCAAGTCCTTCTCGCAATCTGTATGGCTAAGTTCTACGTTATTTAACTTATAAGTGCTTGGGTTATGGGACACTCCCGAGCTTCGGGAACCTTGCATTTATCTACATTGAACTGCATCTGCCACTTTTCTGACCACGAATTAAGTTTGTCTAAATCTTCCTGAAGTTCTATGACATCTATGTTTGAATCAATTATCCTACCTATTTCGTGTCGTCGGCAATTTGCTCATATCACTAGTAATTCCCTCATCAAGGTCATTGATATATATTATAAATAACAATGGCCTAAGACTGATCCCTGTGGAACACCACTTGTTACAAGTCCCCATTCGGATTTAACCCCATTTATGCACACTCTCTGCTTCCTATTTGTGAGCCATGACTCGGATCCATGACAGCACTTTTCCCCCAATGCCTGAGCTGCCACTTTCTTTAACAGTCTCTGGTGCGGTACTCTATCAAAAGCCTTACTAAAGTCTAAATAAACAATATCGAATTCTTTATCGTGATCAACAGCCTCAAAAGCTTTACTGAAGAAGGTTAATAAATTAGATGGCAGGAACGGCCCTCGTGAATCCATGCTGGGTATCATTAATCAAATTATGGTTATCTAGATGGCTTCTAATAATATCAGCTATAATTGCTCTAGTAATTTGCCTACAATTGGGGTCAGGCTGTAAATGGAAATAAATGGTATAAAATACCGACACAATGGAAAAATAAACACATAAGCAGTATAATGTGATCCTTTATTGACAACGTTTCGCCCACGCAGTGGGCTTTATCGAGTCACAGACAGAACATAAGAACATAAGAATGGAGGAACACTGCAGAAGGCCTACTGGCCCATACAAGGCAGGTCCTTATCAAAACCACCACTACCTAAGAATTTACTCCTGTACTCACGACACTAATCAAACCCAGCCCCTCCCACTCATATATTTGTCCAATCTCTTTTTAAAGCCACCCAAGGTCCTAGCCTCATCACCCTACTCGGAAGATTGTTCCACGCATCTACAACTCTGTTCGAAAACCAGTACTTGCTTATGTCCTTTCTAAATCTAAATTTATCCAATTTAAATCCGTTATTTTCTGGTTCTTACTTGGTTCGATATCCTCAGTATTTTATTAATATTTCCTTTGTTTATCCCATCATCCACTTGTACACCTCGATGATATCTCCCCTCATTCTACGTCTCTCCAGAGAGTGGAGATTCAATGCTCTAAGTCTATCTTCATACGGGAGATTTCTTATACTGTAAATCATTTTAGTCTTCTTCTTTGTATGTTCTCCAATGAATCTATATCCATCCTGTAGTAAGGAGACCAAAAATGAGCTGCATAATCCAAATGAGGTCTCACTAGTGATGTATAGAGCTGTAAAATAACTTTTGGACTTCTGTTGCTTATACTTCTTGAAATAAATCCTAGTAATCTGTTAGCCTTATTGCGCACACTTAGGCACTGTTGTCTTGGCTTTAGATTTCTGCTTACCATGACTCCCAAGTTTTTTCACATTCTGTATGATCAAGCTCAACTTCACCTAGTTTATAAATTCGAGGGGTATTTTCATTACCAACGACTAGCACCTTACACTTGTCCCATTGAACTTCATCTGCCACTTTTCAGACCAAGACATTAATTTATCCAAATCCTCCTGGAGTTCATTGGTATCCTCCTCAGAATGAATTATACGGCCTATTTTTGTATCATCAGCAAATTTACTCATGTCACTTGCAATTCCTTCATCAAGGTCATTTATGTAAATTATGAACAACAATGGGCCCAAAACTGAAAACCTTGTGGAACGCCACTGGTGACAAATCCCCATTCAGATTTGACCCCATTAATGGAAACTCTCTGCTTTCTATTGGTAAGCCATGCCTCTATCCATGCTAGAACTTTACCTCCTATACCATGAGCTGCCACCTTTCTTAAGAGTCTCTTGTGAGGTACTCTATCGAAGGCCTTACTGAAATCCAAGTAAACTATATCATATTCTTTATCACTGTCTACTGCCTCAAATGTTTTATTGAAAAACGTCAGTAAATTTGTCAGGCAGGAACGACCTCTCAAACCCATGCTGAGATTCATTAATCAAATTATGTTCTTCAAGGTGACTTCTGATAATATCAGCTATAATTGATTCTAATAATTTGCCTACTATAGACGTGAGGCTTATTGGACGGTAATTTGATGGACTGGACTTATCCCTGATTTGAATATAGGAACTACATTAGCTATCTTCCACATCTCTGGCACAACACCAGTTAGGATGGACGTGTTAAACACATTCGTTAATGGCTGACTAAGTTCCATCTTGCATTCTTTAAGTACCCTGGAAAACAACTCGTCGGGTCCTGGGGACTTATTTTGCTTCAGTTTATCTATCTGTTTGATAACCATATCCCTCGTGACAGTAATATTAGTTAATTTGAATTCTTCAGGAACTGAATAATTGTTAATTTCTGGAATCTCATTTACGTCTTCTTGTGTAAAGACTGACAAAAATAGTCATTAAATAGAGAACACATTTCCAGTTCGTTATCCGTCAGCTGTCCATTCCCAATTTTCAGAGGTCCTACCTTTTCCCTCACCTTCGTCCTGTACACTTGAAAGAACCCTTTTGGATTAGTCTTTGATTCATTAGCAACCTTAATCTCATAGTCACGTTTAGCCTTTCTAATCCCCTTTTTACTTCTCTTTTCAACTGAACATATTGGTCAATAAGGTTAACATCTCCTTTTTGATGCGCCTATAAATTCCTCTTTTCTCCCTAATAGATGTTTTATCCTCCTGTTAATCCATTTGGGATCGTTATTATTTGACCTAAATTCTCTCTGGGGAATAAACATACTCTGTGCACGTTGTACATTATTAAGAAAAAATCATAAACGCAGATCCCATCGTAATCGTTAGCTAGATTACCCCAGTCGAGATTAGACAGGTGTTCCCTAAGTCCAATATAATCGGCAGAACGAAAATCAGGAACTTTTACCGTATTATCCCTATTCTCGTACTCCCATGTAATATTAAAGGTAATGGATTTGTGATCACTAGCTCCAAGCTCTTCAGTGATCTCCAGATTATTTACAAGAGTTTCTTTATTTGACAAGACTAGGTCGAGCAAATTATTACCTCTGGTAGGCTCCGTCACACACTGCTTCAGAAAACAGTCCTGAACTACTTCCATAAAGTCACTGGACTCCAGATTACCGGTCAAAGAAGTCCAGTCAATATGACTAAAGTTAAAATCCCCTACTATCACTACGTTATTGTGCCTAGAAGCCCTAACAATTTCGTCCCAAAGAAGTCTCCCTCTATCGTGATCCAAGCCTGGAGGTCGGTATATTACACCTAGAATCAGTTTTTCTTGACCTTCTAGAAACTCTACCCAAACAGATTCTGTTAATGATCCATCTATTTTTAGGCCTGTTTTTATGCAGCAATTTATATTTTCTCGTACATACAATGCAACTCCACCCCCTTTCCCATTATATCTATCTACATGGAACAACTTAAACCCCTGAATATGACACTCAGCAATCATATCCCGACTCTTGGTATTATACCATGTTTCAGTTATTGCAATGACATCAAAGTTCCCAGCACATGCTACCAAACGTAATTCGTTAATTTTATTTCTGGCGCTTCGACAGTTAGTATAAAATACATTGATATGTATCTTCTTGTGAACCTTTTTCAGCTTTTGTTTTACACAATTTCTGTTACTATCATTACCCTGTGTCACTCGATTACTGTTATTGTTATGATTTATGATATCAAAGCCTGAATCAATATTTTGGCCCTCATTATTTACCATTCCTAAACCCATACCTCTAACTAATCCTAGTTTAAAGCCCTAACAACATCCTCAACTGAGCTAGCGAGAAATCCTACACCTTCCCTGGATAAGTGAACCCCATCCCTGGCATACATGTCATTTCGGCCATAGAAGTGGTCCCAGTTGTCAATGAATGGGACTGCATTATCCTTACAGTGTTTGTCCAGCCAGCAATTTATACCAATCGCTCTGGACAGCCATTCTTTATCGTGATCAACAGCCTCAAAAGCTGTTGATCAAAAGCCCACTGCGTGGGCGAAACGTTGTCAATAAAGGATCACATTATACTGCTTATGTGTTTATTTTTCCAGGGCTGTAAATGTTGCATCACTTGAACAAACTCCAACACTCCTTCGGGAGCCAATGCTGGGTCACCACATGGAGAAGACCCGGATCAAGACCCGTCCTGGTAAATCTACATGAACATGAACTTTACCCAGGTCACATCACAAGGTTGTGAACAATCAGGCAGAAGCTCAGTCACATCATATCGTTTTGTGACACGAAATCACATGGCTTCTTCCGAAAGGAAGAGGTCACGATAGTCAGGAGACTCAGCTGAGGGAATAGGAATAGGCCCAGAAGAAGATAAATTATGTAATATCACAGTCACTAGCGAAATGGTTATGAAACAACTAGACCGACTGAAACAAAATAAATCGCCGGGTCCTGATGAGCTTTTTGCAAGGGTTCTTAAGGAATGCAAAATGGAACTCTGTGAACCAATATCTAACATTTTTAATTTATCTCTTCAAACAGGTGTAGTGTCTGATATGTGGAAGATGGCTAATGTAATTCCTATTTTTAAAGCAGGGGACAAGTCACTACCGTCAAATTACCGCTAAATAAGCCTGACCTCAATTGTAGGCAAATTACTAGAGTCAATTATAGCTGATATTATTAGAAGCCATCTAGATAACCATAATTTGATTAATGATACTCAGCATGGATTCACGAGGGGCCGTTCCTGCCTATCTAATTTGTTAACCTTCTTCACTAAAGCTTTTGAGGCTGTTGATCACGATAAAGAATTTGATATTATTTATTTAGACTTTAGTAAGGCTTTTGATAGAGTACCGCACCAGAGACTGTTAAGGAAAGTGGCAGCTCATGGCATTGGGGGAAAAGTGCTGTCATGGATCGAGTCATGGCTCACCAATAGGAAGCAGAGAGTGTGCATAAATGGGGTTAAATCCGAATGGGGACTTGTAACAAGTGGAGTTCCACAGGGATCAGTCTTAGGCCCATTGTTATTTATAATATATATCAATGACCTTGATGAGGGAATTACTAGTGATATGAGCAAATTCGCCGACGACACGAAGATAGGTAGGATAATTGATTCAAACATAGATGTCATAGAACTTCAGGAAGATTTAGACAAACTTAATTCGTGGTCAGAAAAGTGGCAGATGCAGTTCAATGTAGATAAATGCAAGGTTCTGAAGCTCGGGAGTGTCCATAACCCAAGTACTTATAAGTTAAATAACGTAGAACTTAGCCATACAGATTGCGAGAAGGACTTGGGGGTGATGGTAAGCAGCAACCTTAAACCAAGACAGCAATGCCTAAGCGTACGTAATAAGGCAAATAGATTACTGGGATTTATATCAAGAAGTGTTAGCAACAGAAGTCCAGAGGTTATATTACAGCTTTATACATCATTAGTAAGGCCTCACCTTGATTACGCGGCTCAGTTTTGGTCTCCATATTACAGAATGAATATAAATTCGTTAGAAAACATTCAGCGTAGAATGACTAAATTAATACATAGCATTAGAAATCTTCCTTACGAAGAAAGATTGAAGACCCTAAAATTACATTCACTTGTAAGACGTAGAATGAGGGGAGACATGATCGAGGTATACAAGTGGAAAATGGGTATTAACAAAGGGGATATAAATAAGGTCTTGAGGATATTTCTCCAAGAGAGAACCCGCAATAATGGATTCAAGCTAGATAAGTTTAGATTTAGAAAGGATATAGGAAAGTATTGGTTTGGAAATAGGGTCGTTGATGAGTGGAACAGTCTGCCTAGTAGGGTTATTGAAGCAAGGACCTTGGGTAGTTTTAAATTTAGGTTGGATAAATTCATGAGTGAGAGGGGTTGGATTTGAGTGGGACTCGCAAATGAGTGAATGGAATTGTCAAAGCTTATTTCTTGGGTAGCATTGAAAATTGGACTGAGCAAGTGTTCTGTTAGTGGGACGGATTGTGAAGGACCTGCCTAGTATGGGCCAACAGGCCTGCTGCAGTGTTCCTCCTTTCTTATGTTCTTATGTTCTTGAGATGGGAATGGACCAAGAAACGCTCATCCCAACCACAGATGTATAGGATGGAGAAGGTTGGCAGGTAGCAGGAGCCCCGAAGCCCCAGAGGAGAGACAATATTACCTTGCCTCAGATCGAGAAAGCCAAGCCGTCTGCAGGCAACAAATTCAGGTTGATAAGCAAAGAACACCACGACACCCCGTATTCTGCTATAATCCACCTCGAGAAGAAATATGGCCTAAAGATATCAGTGTCCCAAAATCTGAAAGGGGAGGTCATTCTTACTCCCCGAAACACAGTCATATGAAGTACTGCAGAAAGTAAACAACCTCGAATCGCCACTTGTCTTAACAGAAATTAAATCCATAGAGCGGGTAACAAAAGGCGTACTAATGCACTACCCACTAGCCATGCCTCTCGATGCAGTCCATAGTAACAAAAATATCCTGAAAGTTGAGCTGCTCCGAGCCAAGAAGGACGGCAATGTACCTACGAGGCAGGTCTTTATCTAACATAGAGGACCCTTCCCAGCTCAACTGGATCTTTGAGGTGCTTCATGTGCCACAGGTACAACCAACTCAGCGCCCAATGTCAGTTTAGCTGAAGAAGTATGCAGTATCAGCAGCGGGTCTCACCCGACCAAGGACTGCTTAGTTAGGTAAACTAAAAAAAGGAAACTAGGGAACTTCGGTGTCCAAACTGAGGCAAGAAGCACCATGAGGAATTACACATGTGCTGTACAACATCTGGGTATCTTTATTGTAGACGTTTCGCCAACAAGTGGCTTTATCAATAAATATTCAAAGACAAAATTGGAAGACTAGGACTATATAGCTAGCCAGCTAACCTCGCCTCTTCACGACTACGGTACTCTTCACCAACTCCAAGACTGAGGGGACTGATTACCTCAACTTTTGTATGAGTCCATTTTTTCTCAAGTGTCTAATGGTCGAACTGTGGTCGCTTGAAATCATTTAGTCGACGCTCTGCACTCTAATGTTTTGAGAGATTCCTCTTCTTGGAGTAGGTTGTCGTCCAGTGCGGTCTTTAGACTGTCGGCATAGTGAACCAGAAAAGAGTTGCGAATTCGGTGTTTTTCAAGAGAATTTGTGAGACTCGCATGAGTTTTACGCTCGGTTTCGCGTTCTTTCAGTAAGTTGTTGTACTGATGTGTCGCTGCGTTGTGAGCAACCGTCACAGCGGTACCTCTTTTTTCTCCTTTCTCAGCGACATTCTTAGCGGCAGTGTGCTCACGTTTCAGACTCTCCGTGAGCGCCACGGAGAGTCTCCAGCTCACCATGTTTATCAGAAGAGCGAAACGTTGCCACAATAAAACGTCGCATTAGTTGCACATGTGTCCTTTTACCTAACATATGGTCGGTAATTCTACCAAAATTAAGGCATTGTGAATGTTGTCTAATCGTCTCACCTACATAGATTTTGTCACTTTTGTTACATAAGATAGACTCCCGTAGTAGTTAAGTTGGTGGAAAATGGGTCGCGCAAATATTTTTGCCAAGTGGGTATGGGTTTGAGAAGGGTCTGCATGGTATGCGCCGATAGGCCTACTGCAGTGTTCCTCCTTTCTTGTGCTCTTCAGTTATCATCAAATCCAGCCTGAGGGACTGATTACATCAAACTTTTTTTCATACATTCATACATATAAAATAAATACACACAACTACACATACATACGCAAATATACAAGTGGAAAAGTATGTATACTTAACGATAAACACACACATTATACATATATCTGTGCACACACATACACACCTGCAAACATACGTAAGCATACATTCTCACAAATATTCAAAAGCACATATACATGCACAAGTGTAAAAATATACATGCATGTATAAATATGTATACGCATACACACCCGTGCACACATTTTTATAGTGTTCTACTTAAGAATTTTATGACCACTTTTACTGGCGAGACACATAAACATGACCTGAATATTCTTCTCAGTATAAAATATTAAAGGTATAGAATGTGTATATCTGCTTTCATATTATTCACAGAATAGCAATATTCTGCTTCTATATAATTCGTGTAGGTGGAAATACACACATATTGGGATCCCAGCTATATTTCTGTATATACGTATAATAGGTACTCCTATGTAGTAGGTTGGTAGACAACAACCACCCAGGGAGGTACTACCGTCCTGTGGTAGTAGGTTGGTAGACAGCAACCACCCAGGGAGGTACTATCATCCTGTGGTAGTAGGTTGGTAGACAGCAACCACCCAGGGAGGTACTATCATCCTGTGGTAGTAGGTTGGTAGACAGCAACCACCCAGGGAGGTACTATCGTCCTGTGGTAGTAGGTTGGTAGACAGCAACCACCCAGGGAGGTACTACCGTCCTGTGGAGTAGGTTGGTAGACAGCAACCACCCAGGAAAGGTGGACTACTGTCCTGTGTGGAAGTAGGTCTGGTGAGGTTGACAGCAACCACCCAGGGAGGTACTACCGTCCTGTGGTAGTAGGCTGGTAGACAGAAACCACCCAGGGAGGTACTATCGTCTTGGTGTGAAGAGTTGTAGACACCAACCACCCAGGTAGGTACTTATCGTCCTGTGGTAGTAGGTTGGTATCAGCAACCACCAGGAGTTACTCACCGTCCTGTGGTAGTAGGCTGGTAGACAGAAACCACCCAGGGAGGTACTACCGTCCTGCCAAGTGTGAAACAGAAACCAAAATGTTTTTAAATTTAAACTTTTTCAGTTTAAATAATAGAGTTATTACAAGACCCCCAATGAAATAAGTCACTCTTATCTGACGTTTTGGGTTATTCTAGGTAATCTACTCATATGCTGCTATGTAATGATAATTTATGTAACTGTATGTGTAATTGTCACCAGGTATATCTTGCTACTTCTACTACACTTAGGTCACACTACACATGCATGACACCCATAATATTAATAATATATATATAATTATATATATATATATATATATATATATATATATATATATATATATATATATATATATATATATATACCCATCTGGGTTTTCTTCGATTTTCTTAATAGTTCTTGTTCTTCTTTATTTCCTCTAATCTCCATGGGTAAGTGTAAAGTAATTCTTCCTCCGTAAGTCAGGCCTGTTGTAAGGTGCTTAGTTACTAAAATGCCGGAAAAAATGGGCTAGTAACCCTTTCTCCTGTGTAAATTACTAAATTTTATAGAGAAAAAAATTCATTTTTCTTTTTAGGTCACCCTTCCTCGGTGGGATACTGCCGGTTGATAGATTCCGTATTAGGTAGGTTTATCATCGTTTATACAAGGATTAGGGATGTTTCAATATCTCTAAATCGGTGTCGGCGGGTATCGGTCATTTCTACGGTATCGGTATAAAGACGGCCGATACCAGCTGATACTTTTCAAAATATTAATATTACACGTGTGCTTAAAAATATCAACATTATCATTCTACCTCACGATGGTGAGAGTTACATAAACACACACAGGTGAGAACGCTCACACACACACACACAGGAGAGAACTCTCTCACACACACAGGTGAGAACTCTCTCACACACACACAGGTGAGAACTCTCTCACACACACACAGGTGAGAACCCTCTCTCTCTCTCTCTCTCTCTCTCTCACACACACACAGGTGAGAACCCTCTCTCTCTCTTTCTCTCTCTCTCACACACACACACACACACACACACACACACATTACACACACACACTACACACACACACTACACACACACACACACACACTACTACACACACACACACACACTATACACACAACACACACACAAGACAGAGTATAGGCTAGGTGGCCAAAGACTGCAAACCTCACTCAAGGAGAAAGATCTTGGGGTGAGTATAACACCAAGCACGTCTCCGGAAGCACACATCAACCAGATAACTGATGCAGCATATGGGCGCCTGGCAAACCTGAGAATAGCGTTCCGATACCTTAGTAAGGAATCGTTCAAGACACTGTACACTGAGTACGTCAGGCCCATATTGGAGTATGTAGCGCCAGTTCGGAACCCATACCTGGTCAAGCACGTCAAGAAATTTGAGAAAGTGCAAAGGTTTGCAACAAGGTTTGTTCCGGAGCTAAAAGGAATGTCCTACGAAGAAAGGTTAAGGGAAATCGGCCTGCCGACACTGGAGGACAGGAGGGTTAGGGGAGACATGATAACGACATACAAAATACTGCGTGGAATAGATAAGGTGGACAGAGACAGGATATTCCAGAGAGGGGACACATAAATAAGAGGTCACAATTGGAAGTTGAAGACTCAGACGAGTCAAAGGAATATTAGGAAGTATTTCTTCAGTCATAGAGTTGTCAGGAAGTGAAATAGTCTAGCATGTGATGTAGTGGAGGCAGGAACCATACATAGCTTTAAGACGATGTATTATAAAGCTTATGGAGCAGGGAGAGAGAGGACCTAGTAGCGGTCAGTGAAGAGGCGAGGCCAGGAGCTAAGTCTCGACCCCTGCAACTACAATTAGGTGAGTACAAAATACACACATACAACTAACGTACACCCACGCATATACAATAGGCCTAGTGTCTAATCAACATGTGCCTAGGACAAAATGGTTAAACACACACACACACTATATACAAGTGCCTTTGACAACCAGTAACTAACAACAGGCCAAGTAATGAGTAATAACATTATCTAAGAAAAAAATAACTTATTTAATATTTAACCTTCCTGTGTTACTTAATACCCATTGTACAATAAGCATTCCCTTATATATTGAACATAGTATCATTTTAAAAATAAAGAAAACATAGTAAAAATATCGGTATCGGCCGAAAATTATGTATCAGAATCGGTATCGGCAAAATTTTTGGCATCGTCCCATCGTACCTCAAATTCGCTAGTCTGGAGGACCAATTGAGAGGAATATTTTGATAATATATGCGATTTTGCGGTGCTTTATTAATAGACTACCAAAAACAATTTTTGCAGTACCAATATGGTGGAGAAACGTTTGCTCATTAAAGATTCCCAAATGTTGCATACTTGTTGCATTCTTCAACTTGTCTCTTTTTCTAAACCATTTACATCACAATGGAAAAAAAAGTCCCTACGAGCCTGGCCCATGGTCGGGCTGCGGGAGCAGAAAGACTCTCGGAACTCATCAAAGGTGCTAAAGACAACGCCTTTCAGGGAATATCTAATATGCTATTCATCCTCTAACTTAAAAATTGTTTGTTGGGATTTCAACGCTTTACGGTTGGTTAGTTAGGCGAAAATGTATATAACATGTTAAGGTAATTGAACATATTCTATTTTAACCTATCCTAGAATAACAATTATTATTTGTACACAATGTTAACTCGTTCAAAAATCAACAAGCTGCAATTCAGAGATAAAATAACGATTTAAATGGAGTACATGATGCAAAAATGTATGTATTTCACAGATATGTTTATATTAACAAATACATTAACATGTATGGATTCAGATATTTAGAAATGATACAATAAACGCAGTCTTAATAGAGTATAAAATTATAAACAGTTTTTGTAAGCGAGTTCAGAATTTTTTCAGTCTATAAGTCTATTTTCAGAGTAACGCCAGACACGGTAATGATTATAAGCTGCCATTATCGTCTGGTTTATTTTGTTAAAACAAAAGACAACTGCAATTTTTTTTCTTGAGTATTTGAAAGATAAAAGGAATAAGGAAGGTTTTTTTCAGATGACCTGTAATGCTTAAGGAATATAAATGCGAAGGTATTCTTAGTATACGTGGCTTCAGATGAGAGATATAAACAGGATATCCCGCACTGACGTAAACACAGGTAGTGGAACAGGTTTCTATAGGGAAAACATTTCTTTGTATATTTTTTTATCGAGTCATGACACAGAGCGAAACGTTACCCAAATAAAAGTTTCTTTTGCACTGTGATTCTTTACTCCATTATTGTTGAATATAATTTATAATTCCGTGGTTGAAAAATTTGCAAAATACCCACATTTTCATGAGGAAATCATAGACAACGTTCAAATCCTGTCAGGTAACAAATGTTGTGATAATGATCAACGATGGATCAAAACATCGTCTGTAGTTCCTCGCCACCGAGTACTTCTTGTAGGTTCGCCGGTACGTCCGGCCCGGGTCTTCTCCAAATGGTGACCCGACCCTCGCCACCGAGTAGGTCATTTATAAAGTCCCTGTTGTTGGTAGTGTGTCAGTCAGGTCCAGACCTACACTGCTTATGGAACATAGAAATGACGAGACAAACATCTATCGAAAACAATGTTGGAAAAGTTTATGTTCATGAAATGGTAAAATTACTAATTAATCTCTCATTTTAACATTATTATTTACCGAATAAAGTGACAGAAGAACTATAATACAAAGTGACAGGACTATAATACAAAGTGACAGGAGGTCTATAATACAAAGTGACAGGAGGTCTATAATACAAAGTGACAGGACTATAATACAAAGTGACAGGAGAACTATAATACAAAGTGACAGAACTATAATACAAAGTGACAGAACTATAATACAAAGTGACAGGAGGACTATAATACAAAGTGACAGGAGGACTATAATACAAAGTAACAGAACTATAATACAAAGTGACAGGAGGACTATAATACAAAGTGACAGGAGGACTATAATACAAAGTGACAGGAGCACTATAATACAAAGTGACAGGACTGTAATACATAGTGAGAGAACTATAATACAAAGTGACAGGACTATAATACAAAGTGACAGGAGGATTAAGATAAACACAGGGACTAACAGTGTGACAGGAGGTATGACAAAGATGGGTTGGACAGACAGAGACTGGCAAATATAAAAACAGATAATGACAAACACAATTACTAAGCGAGTTAAGAGTTGCATAGGAAGAGTTTGCCAAGTGGAAGTGACATGTTAATTGTCCGTTGCATGCGAAGGAAATTACATTTCTGTTAGATAATTATTTCGTGAACTGCCAGGGAAATAGACGTACATTAAAAAAAAAAAATAACAGAATTTAACCACTGAGTGAAATAAATTTCTAATCAATATTTTTGTTAATTTGGGAAGTGTAACTTTATTAATTTCTTTAAAAAATACATTTTCATTTTATTTTTGTGAGATTAATTAAAATGTAATAAGTAATATAATGCTAACTGAAATCGTATGTTTAATTGGAGAAGAATATGAATAAATTTCTCATTGTGAGGGTTGTAAATATCAGTTATCGTATTTTCCGTCGTATAAGGCGCACTTTTTCCCACAAAAAGTGTTGGAAAACCACCCTGCATCTTATATGCTCAAGGTCAGGGTCAAGGGAAGGCTTTGGATTACATTTTAGTGTAAAGTAAGAGGGTAATTAGCCCTTGAATACGATTGCTGATTTACTGTTATGATACATTTGTCGTGCGTCTTATATGCCGGAAAATACAGTAATTGCTATGAACGCAGGCACAGGTTGTTTGATATGTGAGGACAGAGCCAGGGATTGATACAGGTTGATATGTGAGGACAGAGCCAGGGATTGATACAGGTTGATATGCGAGGACAGAGCCAGGGATTGATACAGGTTGATATGCGAGGACAGAGAGCCAGGGATTGATACAGGTTGATATGCGAGGACAGAGAGCCAGGGACTGATACAGGTTGTTTGATATGTGAGGACAGAGAGCCAGGGATTGATACAGGTTGATATGTGAGGACAGAGAGCCAGGGATTGATACAGGTTGATATGCGAGGACAGAGAGCCAGGGACTGATACAGGTTGTTTGATATGTGAGGACAGAGAGTCAGGGATTGATACAGGTTGATATGTGAGGACAGAGAGCCAGGGATTGATACAGGTTGATATGCGAGGACAGAGAGCCAGGGAACATAGATGGAAATTAAAGACGCAGATGATTCAGAGGGACGATAATTAAGGCTTTCTCACTCTCTGATTGGTGAGTGGATCGCACTAGACTATCAGATTGTGGAGGCAAAACTTTATTTTAAGAACAACTCTGATTAGGCCAGAAATAACGAATGCAGGACAATAACAGATAAAGAGCCACGAGCTGTAAATCAACCCTACCACTGAGGACACTTAAGAGTACATGCAATATTCTAATATTTATTTTCTTGCTTCATGGGTAAAAATTATGCATAAAAATGCGATTTCTGTTTACTAAAAACACAAAGCTTTTTATGTATTAATGAAATTTACGCACAAAAGAAGATCCATTAAGTCGTCGTTCGACATGAATGAACTTAGTTGTACCTCAGTGGCTGTGAATACAAGCTCACTATTGAAATTTTTTTATTCTTGTGACGCAGCAATTTATGTCCCACGCGAAAACGGCGAAAATTTACGTGAGTTTCTCTTTTCACGGCGAATATGACAAGAATTTCAAGTCTCCGTGATTCCTTTCCACCTCTTTCCCACATCCTGCTCTCATTCCCAAATGCCAAGTCCTTCCTTCCACCCCTCGTCGCGTATAAATTGCAATTTCGCGCTGGAGTGGTCCACCACCACCGCGAATAACTTCTAGCCAAATCGCGCGTGTTGGGCGGTGGTGGCGCAAGTAATGCATGAGAGAGCCAGGGGTCATAAAGGGGAACTGACGGGCTAGTTGAACCTTCTCTATCATCATCAATGTTTACTCTTGAACCTCGAGTCAAGGTGAGAGCAGTGACCACAATCTGTCCTAACGTTAAACTATATTTTTGAAGTTCCTTCTTGCTAAGCTTATTTCTATTTAGTTTAGATTAAAGTAGTTTTAGTTAGGCTAGACCCTCGTCTCTTAAAAATAATACGTATTAGAACAAATTAACACAAACATATGATATATAAAGGAGATCAAAATATTTTATTAGCGATCAGAAAACTTAGACCTATCAAAGGGTAACTAAAATTCATCCACAAAACCCTCATATTTTTGTATTTACTAATTTGTGGTGGCAAGGGTCGAGTCTCGGCTCGTGGCTCCGAGATCGCCAAAATAAAAAATCGGCGTCTGCTCAGGAGGATGGGTTAGACCCCATCTTCTATTACTCTCCCCCTCATTTACCTTCCGTCCTCATTGAATGGGTGGGTATTTATCAAATCAAATTTTGTTTTGTGTACAAAATGTAGTTTATATGGAATAAAATATTGTTAAGCACGAAGAAAGCCACTAGCATTCATGCGTTTCGGGCCCACTGGCCTATATGGCCCTACTGACCCATACTAGTTAATTCCTTCTCAAACCCACTAACAAAAACATTTTCCCAACCCATTTTCAATGTATGGATGTGCAACACCTGTGCTGCTGTAATGCATCAAGAGAAATAAACGTCGGTGATAGCGACAGAGGTGTAGAGTCAGACTTCAGGTGATCAGTCCCTCAGCCTTCATAGGTGCTGAGACAGCCATGATAAATGTGGAGAAAAAGTATGATTATGGAGGCTCATACTCGAGCCGGAGAAGAGGTGAAGCAGTTGAAGACATCATCATAGGTGGGCGAGAATCAATAGTGGAAGTGAGTCATGTCCAAGAGTTAGGACAGTGGAAGGAAATTAATTGAAGATAACCCTGTATCAAGATCCCATGGTACTACTATGTCACATAAGCTTCATCACATAAGCTTCATCACATAAGCTTCATCACATAAATGGTATTCGACTCCAACAAGTTGATGAATAAGACACTTGTGCAATACCTGGGTATCTTTACAACATTAATTTTCCCTGTGAACTGCAACACTGAGATTCTGGAACAGAACCAGCTGCTCTTGGATACTTCAGAACCTTGGATGCTCTTTTTCCCCATTAACAACTTCCCAATATTTTTCAGTCTTTTGTGGACTCCTGCTGGACAAATTTCATCCCTAATGTACTGAAGTCAAGTATCAGCCAGTGTTTATGCAGATGTGTAGTCCCACTCCCTCTGCTCCCCACACTCGGCCCCGTCCCACTCTTATATACTGGCTCCCTTCCCTTCGGTCCAAGTCGGACCGAAACGCATACATTTCATTCTATGTGCTGGTTATTTATGCATATTTCCAGTCACGGTATTGTGCCTTCTTATTCTTCATCTAGGATGTTTTTGGTTCCCATCGGATCTCATAATTATGATGACTCTTATTGCTTTGCATCCGACTTGTTGCAAGCTACTCCTTTGTTTGGCAAGGATAGGGGTACGAAGGCGAGTTGCGAATTGCGAAATCGATACAAATAGTCTGTGCGTCAAAGCGTGTGCCTCGGAAGGAATCGGAGCGTCAACAGTAAATCTTCTGCAAGAGGAGCTCTTCCTGCCAGGAAGCGAGCTCAGTGTTTTCTCAAGCTCTCACCGAAGTGTTGTTGAGAGCATCTCTACTACTGGGCTATCCCAGTACAATAATTTGAAGTAGTTGTGGTAACAGGTCTAGTTGAGGAGCATGTTAGACTATCTCAGAGCTTGGATACATTAATAAATATTGGGTCAAAAGCCCTAACATTGTCATTAAGACATTCAGGAATAATAGTTACTACGAGTTTGCTGGACACCGCAGAGGAAAACGGGAATGTTGTCTGTGATGGCTTGCTGACATCTATGCCTCCTAGTTTGCCTGGAAGTATAGCTTGACCCTTCTGGCCATCATCTAAAGTACGTTGGAGTATTTTCGTGAATATCGACGTCAGGAACCTGACATATTTGTTAAGTTTTGGGTTATCAGATAAGGGTTCACTGCTTAAGAAATACGTAAGCTCAGCAGAAGGCAAGACTTCGTAAGAAGATACAAGGCATGAATAACGTCTAGATTCCCTACTAATTATTCCATCCACCTCAGATAGTGGCATGATAGTGGCTTTCTTTGTACCTTTCAAATTTTAAAATGTAATCTCACATTGTAACCTTTGCACTGCAACAATATCTTTTCTTCCTAAATGGACTGTGGGCAGAATGCTGTTTGCAAGAGTTATGATTTCATTTCATTGATTGATTGTTGGTTGGATGAGATGTTCTCGCATTTGGATGAGTTAAGTTGAATCCCGTGGACTGGTCCCGTTTCCTCACTTAATTAAGATTTTTTAAAAGGGAATCCCATGTCCCTGCTAGTGTGCCACCATTCAAAAAACGAGATGTTTACTTTTCCAGTCAGTCTTTAAAAGAGTTTCCTATTTACTATGCAAAAGAGAAATGCGGTAAGAGAATTCCCATGCAGAATATTTTCCACTGTCAGTGGAGCGATTGTTTGGTCTGTTTCTCCCCTGTTTGTGTTGATTTAGAAGGTGGATCAAGTTGCTATTTATAGAGAAATCTCTTAATAATGTAAGGATGGATGAGGCTAGCTAGCTGCCGCCTCTTGAAGGCACTGCTAGGCAAATATTGCCTAGATCTATCGAGCCCTGATGGTAGGTGGAACATCAGTGAGTAGAGCTGTTGTCTATTGTCTTCACGAGATCTGTAAGATTCCTAAATGCACCCGGAGAGGCTGCGTTGGGAATAAGTTGAACGGTCCAGAAAGTTGTTTTGATTACATTTATTCATCATATAACAGATTGATATCTATTGTAGTGTGTTCTGGTACTTGGGGAGGCTTTTGGTCATCGGTTCATCCAGGGCAGAAACAACGATTGCAGAGGAAATCATTGGCATTAAGACGATGAACCTGTTAACAGAATCAACACTTGTCTCTCCTAACACTGTTTGTTGTTCCCGTGGCTGCCAGCTCCCTCCTGATTAGTGGCCCATCCATTTACATAGGATAATTGGACGGCTCGACATGCTGAGTAAAATAAGGGTGTGGAAGGGTTTCAACGTTGAAGATGCAGCAAGGGAGTATTATTAGTTGAAGAGGTCCTGCCCACTACTGTGTTGGTTCCTAGAATTTGCACAGCCTCTGTTCTCACTAAGATCCGCTTGTGTCTTGATAAAAGCCCACTATTTGGGCGAAACGTTGTCAATAAAGAATCGCATTATAGCGCAGAAATAATATTACCTACTTTTCTCTTCTCTCTTTTACACTACTCACAAATGTTGATTATAAATACTTTTTTTTTAATTTTACAGTAGTTCATTGACCTCTGTAGTTCTCAATCTCTCAAATACATCATTTTCACCTAGATTCAGTTCTTTAAAGATTGTCATTACTAGAACATCCAGGTTTCTCTCATGCAAAACATTAATATCCAATCCTTTCTTAAAACATTTAAACATCCATACTCATTCAAACAACCAAGATACGAAAAGCCTCCAAGTAATATAAAACGTCGAAATCTGCAGTAATAAAATATATGTATTTGTGGGGTTTTCACATGATTTTTTTTAAATATGTAAAATATTAAAAAATATATAGAAAAATGTGTTAAAACCTTATTTTTGTTTTGTTTTGGGTTTTCGTACACTAGACAAGAAGATATCCAACACATTGTTGCAATGTAATTTAGATGCCCCTGCAACATACGTAACTACAATGATGGGGGACTAACTTTCTTGCTCGGTGGAAATGGGTTAAGGAACTTTGCAAATTAGGAAACTAACAAGAAGAAAACTGCCTAATTTAAGTAGAATTTAAAACGATTTACCCGTGATTTAACGTTTCATAAATGAGAAAGGAAGATTGGCTTCTGTTATGGAGGTTGTTGCTTTTGTTACCGTTGTTTGAGCGATGCTCGCTTTCGTTAATTGTTCACCCTGCTGTTTTGTTCACCCTGCTGCTTTTGTTCACCCTGCTGCTTTTGTTCACCCTGCTGTTTTGTTCACCCTGCTGCTTTTGTTCACCCTTCTGCTTTTGTTCACCCTGCTGCTTTTGTTCACCCTGCTGCTTTTGTTCCTGCTAGCTTTTAAAGTTCGCAATTTTCCGGTTTTCGTTTTTGCTTGATAAATTATTTTTTGGTTGTCGTTGGTATTATTCCTTGCAAATGATACTGGTTTTTGTTGTTGCTATTACTACTGTTGCTTGCTAGTGCTTCTACGTTCATGGTTTTCCTTATTGGTGCTGCTGATTATAGTGTTCTTCGCTAGTATTACTACTGATGCTAATAATGCTCCTCGTTAGTGGTGCTGCCTCGTTGGTTTGGCTTTCGTTGTAGAGAGGCTGCTACTGCTAAGTACAAGGCATGGAGAAGGTATAAGAGACATCCTACCACCTATAACAGGAACTTTCACAGGCAAGCATGTAGGCATATGGGTGAAGTTCAAAAGTGGGCCATCTCTAAATGGGAGGTGGACACAAAAAGGTAGAGTAGGCTCTAAAACCTGGTGGTCCTTGGTTAAAGATAGACAAGGTTATCTGCCTGATGAACTCATTCCACCTCTAAATCGACAGGATGGGACCACCTCTACTAGTAGTCAAGAGAAAGCTGACCTCCTTGGCTAGCTGCAAGAACTGTGTCAAAACTTTCAGTGGTGATAATAAGGCAGGAGGTGCAGCATCTTTTTCTTAAATCTCTTCACCAAGAAAAGGCAGTCAATAAAGTTAGGAATCCTTAACGTGTCAATAGCTTGTCAATAAAGTTAGGAATCCTTAACGTGTCAATAGCTTGTCAATAAAGTTAGGAATCCTTAACGTGTCAATAGCTTGTCAATAAAGTTGAATAACGGTCAATAGCTTGTCAATAAAGTTAGGAATCTAACGTGTCAATAGCTTGTCAATAAAGTTAGGAATCCTTAACGTGTCAATAGCTTGTCAATAAAGTTAGGAATCCTTAACGTGTCAATAGCTTGTCAATAAAGTTAGGAATCCTTAACGTGTCAATAGCTTGTCAATAAAGTTAGGGATCCTTAACGTGTCAATAGCTTGTCAATAAAGTTAGGAATCCTTAACGTGTCAATAGCTTGTCAATAAAGTTAGGGATCCTTAACGTGTCAATAGCTTGTCAATAAAGTTAGGAATCCTTAACGTGTCAATAGCGTGTCAATAAAGTTAGGAATCCTTAACGTGTCAATAGCGTGTCAATAAAGTTAGGAATCCTTAACGTGTCAATAGCTTGTCAATAAAGTTAGGAATCCTTAACGTGTCAATAGCTTGTCAATAAAGTTAGGAATCCTTAACGTGTCAATAGCTTGTCAACAAAGTTAGGAATCCTTAACGTGTCAATAGCTTGTCAATAAAGTTAGGAATCCTTAACGTGTCAATAGCGTGTCAATAAAGTTAGGAATCCTTAACGTGTCAATAGCTTGTCAATAAGTTAGGAATCCTTAACGTGTCAATAGCTTGTCAACAAAGTTAGGGATCCTTTAACCTAGAGAGAGATGGAAGGGGAGAAAGAGAACATACATGATTGAAAGTGGATTACAGGTAAGTTGAGGTGAGTTAAAGTTGAAGTAGCGAATAAGGAAAGTGGGGGGGAAATAAGGACTGAAAACTGAAGGAATAACTTTGTCATCTTGAAGTTCTAAAGCAAAGTTACAGTCCTGGTTGCAACATTTCATCTTTACAACCGAAGGTTATGTATCATCGAGAGACACATTTGACGCCGAGGTGCAAATAGAGAAAATATATAGCATGCTCTCGTGATCAGCGTATGGAGATGAGAGGTAAAGGAAAGACGATTCAGTCTTAGGTAAGGTGAAATGCGCCAGGATACTGCCTTCACTAACATGTAGATGAATGGTATTAAATACCGACACGATGAAAAATAGACAAATGCTAGCCTTTATTGACTACATTTCGCCCACACAGTGGGCTTTATCTGTAACTTAATAAAGCCCACTGTGTGGGCGAAACGTAGTCAATAAAGGGCCGCATTATATTACATTTGTGTATTTTTCCTTGATAAACTTAACTGCTTTCTAATCGGTGAAAATTCTCTAATTTTTTATCTGAAAACAAATCACTCGTTCCCATATATAAAATAATTAAAATGCGAAGTATATAAAGAAAAATATTAAAATAAACTGAAAAATACGATAATCATTCCAGTAGGCAAAATGTTTTGTCAAATTTGACTCTGACAGTAATTAACCCCATATTGTGGACAGGACAAGAAACAAATACATAAAGAACTTAATATAGAGGAAAATACAATTGATTCAAAGCAAAAAAGTTAATTTGTGGTCAGTCACACTAAAAAAAAAAAAAGAACCATACCACGGGCGGAGATAGAACCCGCAGTCATAGTCTCTCAAAACTCCAGACCGACTCGCTAGCCACTGGGTCACCTGACTGCAATAAGATTCATCCAACTAGGTATATTTATACACCATAGGAAGGTTAGCATGGGGCACCACTGTGACCACAAATGCAAATTTTTAAAGACGAATCTCCCGCCAGTGTGGCCATGACGAACTGAGATCAAGTCATGGATCCTGCCTTGAAAGGTTTGAAGTCTATCTGTTTCACGGTCATTAAGACTGCATGTAACCTGTTTACCAAGGAATAAAGTCGCATATAACCCTTAGGACATTGAAATTTTCTCCCATTAGAGGTTAGCTCAATTCAATAGCGCAGAAAACACAGAATAAGGGAAATGGTATGGTAATTCCAACATGGTTTAGGACTGAAGAAGCCACTCGTGGCGATACGCTTCCTTTAATGTCCTGAACTGTACATAAGCGTGTTTTTTCCACACGGAATAAGGGATATTAAGTTAGGTGTTCCAGGGACAGGTCAGGTCATGCCAGGTCCTTGTGTATTCGTCACTTGCTCGTGTAGTGTGTGACGAGATAGAATCAGATTCATGATTACTCCTGAGATGCAAAAACTACCCGAGTTATTGACTTTTGTGTCGGAAATTCTATGTTAGTGATCTCACCAGCATATATACACATTTTCACAATCCATACATGGAATGTCAAAGGCACCTGCGATAGAATCGACAGTCCTAGCTTTTCTCTCCTTCATAGTTGAAGCGAAAATAGTGTCCAGACTCCTTTCGTGATTCGTGAATCAATATTGCTAGACTTAACACAGCGACTCCAAGCTGAAGGACTGACTACCTCAAACTCCTCCTGAGCCAATTGCTGACGAAACATAAATAAAGATACCCAAATTTTTAACAAATCTCTCGCTAATACCTCGGTAACTCTTTTCTTACTACCTTCCCAACAAGGAAGATGATGTACCTGGTGGGTAACAGTGCGAGTATAACTAAAGGACAATGTAATTTCCTCTTAATTCATGTAAGAATTGACTGCATATCATATTCCTGTCTAGAAAGGGCCCGATGACGATACTTGCTAGTCCATCTAGTAAAAATGGAGAACATTTTATTTCTTGTACACTTTGAAGATGAGGTTTTTCCCATTCCTTTGTCTAGTAAAACTTGTCATGTGTTAATCTGATGTTGGCTTTACACTATTAATTTTAGCAAGTACAGAATTAGTGTCAAGACATCTAGGAACAATAAACACAATATTGTCCAGAGAGTAGCATGGTAGTGTTTCTTGGTTTGATGGATAGGATGCACTCAATTTATAGAATCTCCATACATAAATAACCCACACTCTCTTTCTCCCATATGCGAGTTTTTTGTGTATTATTCCAGTCACGGTATTATGCCTCTGCTTTGTTTTTTTTATATTCGCCATGTATAGGGCCAGAACAGTGTTGATGGGGTCGCCCGTGGCCATCCAAAAGCATTGTGTATAACTTGACTCCCAAAATCTAAAATAACTCTACTTAACACTGCTCGATATGGTCGACAAAGTCACTGTTAGTCACCATCAGGTCTAAGTTATTGCGGATTTCATTACTTAATAGTACAACTGCTTGTGTGGTAATGTTAATAAGCAGGATTGGAATATGAATACTCTTTAGCTTTTTATTCCCATTATTGACGAATTTAATTTTATTAATGAAGTCTCCTGAGTTTTTGAGATACGACTGCTAATCTTTGTGAAGCACTATCTTCAGACAGCATTTTGAGATGTCCAGATGCTCTTCCATGTACATTTTTCAGGCCAATCTATATATGTAACTTCTAGATATCGAGTATATCACTATCCCTCATCCACAACACTGCATTGGAATGCTATGTTGACAATATTCTGGCTATCGTTCTTAGAAGTCCGGATATTACACAGTCACTGTTGTGTTGACAATATTCTGGCTATCGTTCTTAGAAATCTGCTATGTGGACAATAGTCTGGTTAATCTTCTTAGAAACCTGGATATTACACTGTGGTTGCTATGATGAACGGCATAGAGCCAACCATCAATTATACTCTTGAGAAAGAAATGGACAATAAACCCCGATTTTGAGATGTCTTTAAAGGCACAAGTAGGGACAGGGTTCTTCCTTAAAGCGCATGGTAATCACAGCAGAGTTCCTCGATGAGAAATATGACGATATTATTCAAGTGCTGACTCGCCTTCATTTTGCATCCTCAATTCACTTCTGACTGCATGAGATGAGCATCCAGCATCATCAACACCTATCAGGAAACCCCTTCTTTCTGGTGGCAAGGTAGTCAAAAATTTACGACGGTTCTCGTTAGTCACAAAATGTGCTGGATCATTATCTTTACGACAAATATCAATGATCAATATCTCTTCGACAATCATCACACATTTAGTTACAAAGGGACCAACTAGGACTGTTAAGACATAAGAAAGAAGGAACACTGCAGCAAGCCTACTGGCCCATGCGAGGCAGGTCCAGGGATAGCCAGGAGATCGAGCCAGCACGTTTAATGACACACATGCATGCAATAGGGCATGAGAAATACAAAAGAATTCACAAGACTACTCTGAGATGCAAAGATACGAAATTTGCCCTGAAGAAGAACAATTTACAGACACGTTGCTGCTGACTTGTGACTGTTCTTATCGCGGTTTTAGACACAGTAGTCTTAAACTCTGAGAGTTTTAGTAACTCAGGAGACAATTTATAAAAATAATGCGAGGAAAAGCTAGGGGAAAAAAAAGAGATTAATGTTCTGTCTAACAGTCAAAGTAGAATTTGTTTAAGGAAGAGAAGGAGATCTATGAGGAGAAGAAAGAAGAGCAGAAAAAATTGAGAGAAAAAACATGACAAAGGAGAGAAAGTTGGAGGGCTGTGTTGCCGTGGTCATTTCTTGTGTCTGTAAAGTATTCCCAGAGCGGCCGCTAGCCCACACTTCCGTGTGTGTGTGTGTGTGTGTGTGTGTTACCATTTTGTCCTAGGCACATGTCAATTAGACACTAGGCCTGTTGTATGTATGTGTGTGTATGTGTGTGTAAGGAAACACTTCGAAATGTTTCTGCCCCACCGGGAATTGAACCCGGCCCCTCCGTGCGTGAAGCAAGAGCTTTACCACTGGGCCACCGGGGTGTGTGTGTGTGTGTGTGTGTGTGTTACCATTTTGTCCTAGGTACATGTCAATTAGACACTAGGCCTGTTGTATGTGTGTGTGTGTGTGTGTGTGTGTGTGTGTAAGGAAACACTTCGAAATGTTTCTGCCCCACCGGGAATTGAACCCGGCCCCTCCGTGCGTGTTGTGGTTGCAGGGGTCGAGACTCAGCTCCTGGCCCCGCCTCTTCACTGATCGCTACTGGGTCTCTTCTCTCCCTGCACCATGAGCTTTATCTTACCTCGTCGTAAAGCTATGTATGGTTCCTGCCTCCACTACATCACTTGCCAGACTATTCCACTTCCTGACAACTCTATGGCTGAAGAAATACTTCCTAACATCCCTTTGACTCATCTGAGTCTTCACCTTCCAATTGTGACCCCTTGTTTCTCTGTGTGTTTCTGTGTGTGTGTGTGTGTGTGTGTGTGTGTGTGTGTGTGTGTGTGTGTGTTTTCTGTGTGTGTGTACTCTCCTATTTGTACTCGCCTATTTGTGGTTGCAGGGGTCGACACATACCTCCTGGTCCCGCCTCTTCACTGATCGCTACTAGGTCCTCTTTCTCTCCCTGCTCCATATCTCATACCTCAACTCGTCTTAAAGCTATGTATGGTTCCTGCCTCCACTACGGCACTTGCCAGATTATTCCACTTCCTGACAACTCTATGACTAAAAAAATACTTCCTAAAATCTCTGACTCATTAAGTCTTTAACTTCCAATTGTGACCCCTTGTTTCTGTGTCCCATCTCTGGAACATCCTGTCTCTGTCTACCTTGTCAATTCCTCGCAGCATTTTGTATGTCGTTATCATGTCTCCCCTGATCCTACTATCCTCCAGTGTCGTCAGGCCGATTTCCCTTAATCTTTCTTCCTAGGACAATCCCCTCAACTCTGGAACTAACCTTGTTGCAAACCTTTGCACTTTCTCTAATTTCTTGACGTGCTTGACCCGGTGTGGGTTCCAAACTGGTGCTGCATACTCCAGTATGGCCTTGACATACACGGTGAACAAAGTCTTAAACGATTCCTTACTGAGGTATCGGAACGATATTCTCAGGTTTACCAGGCGCCCATATGCTGCAGCACTTATCTGGTTGATGTGCGCCTCAGGAGATGTGCTCGGTATTATACTCACCCCAAGATCCTTTTCCTTGAGTAAGGTTTGCAGTCTTTGGCCACCTATTATATACTCTGTCTGCTGTCTTCTTTGCCCTTCCTCGATCTCCATGACTTTGCATTTAGCGGGTCAAATTCGAGGAGCCAGTTGCTGGACCACGTGTCCAGCCTGTCCAGGTCTCTGTAGTCCTGCCTGATCCTCATCCTACTTAATTCTTATTAACTTGACATCATCCGCCAACAGGGACACTTCTGAGTTTATCCTTTCCGTCATGTCATTCGCATATACCAAAAATAGCTCTTGTTCTAGGACTGACCCCTGTGGAACCCCGCTCGTCACAGGTACACACTCTGACACCTCGTCACGTACCATGACTCATTGTTGCCTCCCTGTCAGGTATTCTCTGATCCATTGCAGTGCCCTTCCTGTTATATGTGCCTGATCCTCTAGCTTTTGCACTAATCTCTTGTGAGGAACTGTGTCGAAGGCTTTCTTGCAGTCCAAGAAAATGCAATCTACCCACCCCTCTCTCTCGTGTCTTTCCGTTACCTTGCCATAAAACTCCAGAAGGTTTGTGACACAGGATTTGCCTTCCATGAATCCGGGCTGGATTGTATGCGTGAGAGAGAGAGAGAGAGAGAGAGAGAGAGAGAGAGAGAGAGAGAGAGAGAGAGAGAGAGAGAGAGAGAGAGAGAGAGAGAGAGAAAGAAGAGAGAAGAGAGAGAAAGAGAGAGAGAGAGAGAAAGAGAGAGAGAAAAAACACCAACCAGTATCACTTTGCCCACATTTACATAGTCTAGCAGGAGAGGTAATTCCAATATTTACCTGCTGCTGCTGCTGCTGTATAACATGGTACTGGAGCTTCACTTCAGTTAAATACTGACTCTTCTCCTTCAACACATAACTCAGCACAACTTTAATCCCTTGAACAAGTAAATGGGTCGAGAATCTAATCTAGATCTGTTTATTTGGCAAATATACATAAATATGAATCAACAAAATATTTATGATTACATTTATATAAACTTAGAAAGCGTTAAACCCACAAAGGTCATACAGCTTTCCCCTATTCAAGAATTGGATTATTTAATATTAATTTTTAAAGGGGTGGAGTGGTTAGCCAGTGAAAGGTCTCGGTCAGATGACCAAAAGCTCCAGATGTGGGTCATCTTATGACCCGCGTCAGGAAACACTTGTAATGTTTCCTGACAAATTTTTATCATTAATTTTGTTCAGGTATATGTATTATTTAGATGGTGAAGGGCTCTTGTTTCAAGGAATTGGATCTCCTTTTCCCCTCGAATGAAAAGCTAATTGCCTCCTATTCCTGTATGGCCCCTACGGGATTATCATTTCATGATTGTAATTATGTGGAGCGCTAAACCCGTAGGGATTATATAATATCTGTGGGGGGGATGGAAGGTATTCAGGGAACTGGAGCACAGATCCAATTCCCTAGATCAAGAGCCCCTCACCAGCATCAAGAAACCTCCCTAGAGGGGGGGTCATGATTGTAATAATTAGCGATAGTTTTCACGAGGAAGACCCTAAATCCGTAGGGGTCACACAGTGTCTGCAAAAATTATTGCTTAATACAAGTTGGAAACCAATTCTCATCATGACAACATATTTTCCCGTCTATGCTTCATCAAGGCGACACTATCTGGGTGAAACTTCGACCCAGTGGCACCTAACTTCCCCCAGTCTTCTAATAACACGTTCATTTTTTCCACTATAATCTACCTTGTCCAAAATTACTATCGCATTTGCTTTGCCTGTTTCGCAAGGTGAAGTCCAGGATCCTTCCTTAATTCATGGTGTAAGTTAACAAATCTTTGAGAACAGTTGTGTTGTAGAGGTGTGAGCACAGCTCAGTAGTTGTTGAACAAAAGTAGGAGCAACAGCAGTACTAACAACAGCATTAGGGGTACTGTAGTAGTAGTATTAATGGTAACAGTGGTAGTAGTAGTATCTGCAGTAACGGTAGTTGCAACAGTAACAAAAACATTAGAAACAGGAAGTAGTTGTAGACATTAATAATGGTAACAGCAGTATTTATAGTAGTGTAGTTAAAAAAGGTACTGTAGTAATGTTATTAATAATAATAATAACAGTTATTATTATTATTAATATTATTATTATTATTAGTGGGTAATAGTAGGAGTAATAGCAGCAGTAATAGCACCATTCTTAGTAGCACTAGCTAATGTGTCACAGTAGGAGGAGGAACAGCAGCAACAGGCAGAGGAGGAGAAGCAGGCGGAGGAGAAGGAGCAGGAGCAAGAGGAACAGGAGGAGGAAGAGGAAGAGGAACAGCAGCAATTGTAATAGTCATGGAAATAGAAGTAGAAAAAAATTTAGTACAGCAGACCTAGTAGTAGTAATAGCAGTAGTAGTAGTAGCAGTAGTAGTAATGGCAGTAGTAGTAGTAGCAGTAGTAGTCGTAATGGTAGTAGTAGTCGTAATGGTAGTAGTAGTCGTAGTAGTAATGGTGGTAGTAGTAGTCGTAGCAGTAGTACTAATAGTAGTAGTAACAGACTACATAGTTGTGGATTAGACAACTTTGTTGTGAACCACTCTATAACTATGGGCTAGATTACATGGTCGTATTGTAGTCCACAAGCTTGTAGATGTATAGACCACAAAACTGTAGATGCTATTTAACTATAATGTGAGGTAGATCACACAGTTGGGGTCCAGACCTTGTGGTTTGAACAAGACCACTTAGATGAGGATTAGACCACGGAATTGTGGTCTAGATAACATGAATGTGAACTAGACAACATAGCTATAGGCTAGATCACACAGCTGTAGGCTAGACCACATAGGTGCAGTTAGACCACATAGGCGTGACCTACAGCTCGTTCCAGTGGGCAAAAACCACTTAACTATTGGCTAAATCACGTAGTTAAGAGGAATGCAGTTTAGAGTAGGGGTCTCCTACCTGCGGCCCGAGGGCCACATGTGGCCCTTCTAGGAAATGGATGCGGCCCTCACGTGAAATTTTGAATTCAATTTTATGTAAGTTCCACACTGCACAGTGTCAACAAATACAAAATATTTAAAGCCTTTTTACACCAGAACCGTATCGCCACCTCTAACAACCACCTACCACTTGTGGTCAGTGCCGGTTCATCCCCCAGCAGGTGTTAGTAGCACATGCTACACTGCGGTGACATGTACACTGTTACAAATCGTTTCTGTGTGTTATAAACGAGATGAACACTCCAGGTCCTCATGAGCTTAAAACTTAGCGACTGCGTGGGTTAGTGACAATAACCATATATTCAGTACTGAATTACGGCTATAAGTATAATATTAATATCGAAGATTACAAAATGCGGTTCTCCTTTAAATTTGGCTTTTTTTCAAATTGGCCTTTTCATATACTAAAAGGTTGGGGACTACTGGTTAACATGAATAACAGTTCAGAGAGAAACAGTTCATCACACAAGCTAACCTATCAAGGTAGAAAGACACCTGTTCCTTGGTATAGATCTAACCATCTTGAAGAGATGGTATTGTGCTCTATTTAACAAACTACTTTCGTACCCCCGTTCTTCTCACCCGTTCCATCTCAGCATTCACCAGTCCATCAAACCATGATTTTCAATAGATTAATTATCAAAACTATTCAGGAAAAGAGGTTCTTCGAATGATATACAAGGGTGGAGCCTCCACCCTTCCTTGTGTTGAATAACACAACATTTTATAATAATTTAAGTAAATATTAAATTAAAATAAGTACTAAAGGGAAGGTGAGCTAGTGAGATTACAAGTAATGAAGTACAGGTTGAGAAAGTATCGTTCCAGACCATGAAGGTGAACTCTTCTCCAGGCTGAGGGACTGACCACCTCAAATACTTTTTCTCCAAGGTTGATGGACTGATTACACCACCCCTGCCTAAGAGTGCAGCAGGGGTGGTGTTTGGTTCTAAGAGGTATCATAAGAACATAAGAACATAAGAAAGGAGGAACACTGCAGCAGGCCAACAGGCCTGCTGCAACAGTTAAATATATTCCGAAACGTTTCGCCCACACAGTAGGTTTCTTCAGGCGAATACTCATCCACCTGTCGATAATGTATACAGTTATATTCACAATATACGAAGGTACTGTATATACAGAGCGTGTTGAATAGTAAGACCAATAAATGGGTGGGGAAATATCAGCAAGAGTTGCCGAGAAAAAGATACAGATTGGAAAAGAAATAAATAAAAATTAAAAAAAAAAACTGGAATGCAAATGAATCTGACATTTAAGAAGGAAGGAGAGATGCTGGATAGGGCGGTGGAGGTAGAGGAAAGACAAAGAAGTTTTTGAGTAGTTGTTGATGAGGAATGGGAGGTAATTATGCATCTGGAGAGGGAGGAATAGTATTTAACATAAAAAAAACCACGGAGCGGGTGGGATTTGAACCCATGGCAAGTGAGTCCTACAACTTCAGGCCAGTGCGTAAGCCAGAGGTGAGAGTGGAGGAAAAGTGTTACGCAGTGGGAAGGGTGGAAAAGTGTTACGCAGTGGGAAGGATGGAAAGGGGTTAAACAGCTGAAACATATGACATTAAGACAGCTAATGAATGCAAGTGAGTATATATACTTTTTAAAAATCATTAGTTCTTAGTTTTTTTAATGTATCGTTCCTGTGCATAAAGGAAATGAAAACCAGAAAGGAAGCCTAAGAATTATTAAGGAATAAGCTAGTTTAGTATACCAGTTAAAGAATTATAAGCGAAAGACAGAGGTAAGGCAGGCAATAATACTGCTCACGAATAACGAGGGTTCAGGAAGGTAAGAATATGTAAACAAAGTCTTCTCACTATACTTGTTTCAGACGCTGAGCGATTTGAATAAGTTTACCTGGTAACACACAACTCTGGGTCCTCCTCAGAGGCACAGGATATGGAGAGCAACACCTCCATAAGGTCCAAGAGCTTTAGGTCAACACACTTAAGAAGTCTAGAACCTGCAGCTTAAAATCACCAGTAGACCCAGGCGATGTATATCAACACCGTTTAGAGGGACAAGAAGCAGAACTCAACCCAATCTAACAATAAAAATGATAAATTAGAAACGTGTGCAACACTTGGGTCTCTTTATTATATAAACGTTTCGCCACACAGTAGTTTATTAGTCCAATATAAAGAAAAATGTTGAAGATGAGACTGAGGTAATGAGTCCCTCAGCGTGACCTTCCATCTGTGGATATGTCCAAGGTGACGCCGCTTACCACTGCTTCACCTCACCTATTTGCATTATATAAGTCTCTTCGTGCATGTGCTGTATTCCTTCCAAGACTGATGGATTGATTACATCGACTCCAAACTGAGGGATTGATTACCATAAACTCATCCTGATCTCCACTGTTCTTCTTTGAATGGGACTGACTGTGTGGTAATACGTTTCTATAATAAAAAGTACCCAAGTGTTGCACATTCGTCTTATTTATCGGTTCTCTGAACCATTTATCAACAATGAAAATAATTATGCAGTAACAGGTCATGGGGCATGTTACCAAGTGTAAAATAATAAAAGACCCCGAAATGCTTCAAACTCTTAAAATAGTTACTAATCTTAAAAAACATTTACAAAACGAGAAACAAAGCGAACCAGAAAATAACGTCCAGAGTTATAACTAAATTTCAGACTTTAAAACTCTTCAATTAAGATTTTTCACCATTATGGTCTTTTATAAATTCTCTACTAATTGGCAAGGAATAATTTCTTTTTTCAAAGAATTTGACAGTGGAATCCTGGTACAGGTATGAATGTATCCACAGATGAGGCGAAGAAATAAACTTTAATAAATTAGCATATACACAGCTCAGTAAGAATCCAAATGTCACATGTATGTACCACTTGAGGTATTTACTCTTCATTTCATATATGCTTTACTGTAATCCCTGTTTTTGTGATCAGAATAATACCGATCAAACTGGTACTGATACCTCAAGCCTCTGTGTTTGCTGAGTTTGATCTCTGTGATCAGCAGCACCCGCCTCCCTGTTTGCCAGAACAATAACCGATACTGGTGGCAGCCAGTGTGGATACACTAGCCTAGTCTCAGTCTAGCTCTGTGCCGCTCTTCCACAGACAGAGATCCCATCAGGGTCGTTAGCGGGATTACTGGGTTTGCAAGATGCTAGGAGCTGGGGGTTCCTTCTCCCGGCTGGTCACCTTACATTAACAAAGTTCCCATTGATGATGTTGCTAACTTTGCATGCTGAACCTTTGAGTCCTAGTTAGCTCACGCCTTACTGCAAATACACTCATATTCAGTGTGAATTGAGGCAGCAAAGAAAAAAGCAATCGAAATACAATGAGTCTATGGGTTGAGTCGTGTGCCTACTGCCAAAATTAGAACAGCTAAGAGGAAATCTGTAGAGTGACGTGCACTCACAACTTTGAAATGAGCAGTCTCCTTGATGGATGCTGCCGCAGCGAGATTATATACAAAGGCCTAAGAAAAATTAAAAATGGAAAGATAATAATTGAAAGACAGACGGTGAGGAAAACAAAATTTGTAAACAATGGTAAATGAGTGTGAATAAAGATAAATTATAGTATTATCTGGGTACTGTCTAATCATTTTTGGTAAATAAACTTTTGAGATAGTTAAGCAGGAAGCCACGACTACAAATACATTCGTCTCTCACTAGTATTAGCGGGGAGTGGCTAAATATAAAAGAAGAGAATTTAAACAAGAAAATGTTTTTTTATTAAATCACTAGTGTGGGTCGTTCACCTTGAGGCATAGTGGACTTTCTTCTAATTTCTTTATTCTCTCACTGTCAAGTCGAGCAATCATTGTTAGGTAATACACAGAGGAATAAAATATATCGTGTTTGGACAGAGTCCAAACCTGTTACTGCATCAAGCAATAGCAAAAATTTATATTCATTATCGAGTCTTCGGGCGAGTGGTGACATGTTTTGATTAAATTCTTTTTTACATCTCCCACCAGGATAAAGCGACACAAAAAATGTAAACACATTAACCATCATTCATTCCATGACTACCTTGCCTTGCACCTTCCTCATCCATTATTCAGGGTGCAGGAATTGAACTTCCCACTACAAGGGTTTAAGTTCGTGTAAATGATTTCCCCTGAATCCCTTTATAATTGTCACCTTGCTCACACTCCCACAGCACTTAAAATCCCAAAAACTCAAATGTCTCCACTCTAACAGTCTCATTCATATCTGATGGATTCTCAAGCACATGCCACAAATGTTTTTGGAAAACACTTGGTGCAGCGAAAAACCTTAATTATAAAACTCGTTTCACTCTAGGTAAGCTTCATTAAGCTCTACAGAGGGCGAAACATGGCAATAAAGATTTTTTTTTCTGTATCAAATCATTCTCTTCCCCCTTTTTCAATCAGACCACGGAACAGGTTTGGGTCAAACCCATGGCAAGGGAGTCCTTAAACTCAAGACCAGTGCCTTAGCCACTGAGCCAGTTGGTTCTACCAATATTCATCCAATTTTATTAGAGCCATCTGGCCCAGTGATTAACTCACTGGAGTTTAAAGACTCACTCGCTTTGGGTTCAAACCCCACCAGTTCCGTGGTTTGTCTGCAATTGTGTTACTACAATTCCCCGTGCCATGAACTCTAACCCTTCCTCAGACGACCCCTTCAATACCTTTCCTCTTGTCAATTTATCATGCTCCAGCTTTTGTAAATGACTAGACCATCTCAACAACCCCTCTCCCACCCTCTTAACTACATCTTCATATCTGCTGAAGAGGATCCCAGAAAGGCGTCGAAATATAAAGATCAACCTCCTGTGTTATTATTACGCATACCTTTATACCATCACACTACTTCCTAATTTCTACGTTTTTTTAATATTTGCATCATATTGATCCCACACATTAATTTCGAACATAATATCGCCATTGCCTCTAACTTTCTCTTTGCTACAACGTTTGAAGACTATGTTTCACACTTGTACAGTCCCTTTTATGCTACCATTTTTAAACTCATTTCTTTCCACTGACACCTTAATACTCCTCCAATATTTTTCTCTATTCTATGGTTCACATCTTGTTTCATAGACCTATCTGCCCATATGTTCATTCCCAAATGTGTAAATATATCCACTTCATCCATACTTCCTCACTCCAATATGGTATCAAAATTTGTATTGCCTAGATTTCCCTAGGATGCATGGGTCTCAGATCCAACTGGAATTGTGAAGATTGAGACACTTGTGCAACATATGGGAATCGATTCCCATATGTTGCAAAGGTGTCTCAATCTTCAACTCGTCGGTTTTCAAAACCATTTATCACTCATACTAAGACCAAAAGAGGCATCATCTTCGGATTTTTCCTAAGAGCATAATACCGAATTTGTAGTCCTGAGTTTCTTGACGAGGAATGTACATACATTCACAAAACCTTCACTAATTTACATTTTCCTTCCTTTTTCATCAAAGATTGCAAGAAGAGAGCTCTTCAGATCATTAATTCTCCACGCACCAACACCACTCCAAACAGTTATAATTCTTCCCAACAGCCAAATTGCATCGAACGTTTCTAACACTAGTCGCCATCGCTTCCAGTACTTCTATAAAGGATCTAACCAGGACAAAATCCAAGCACCATGAACCAGTCAACGCAGGGGTTTACACTATACCCTGTGGAGGCTGCGACAGGATTTGTGTAGGTGAAACAGCAAGAAACCTCGAAACACGCCTCAATGAACACATTAATGCATGTAGGAACGATAACCTGAACAACGCCTGCGTACAACACCGAAATTCCACCAATCATCTCATGAAATTCATAGACGCCCGATTAGTAATCAAAGAAACTAATTTCTGCAGACGCAAGTGCCTTGAATCAGCACTTATCGCTGTTTCTAACACAATTAAACAAAACAAAGGCAGCTTCACCATCTCTGAAGTCTTAGCAAGAATCCTCCTGAACACAGTAAACCCTACCATCACATAGTCTCTCCTGCTAATACCACACAAGCACATCGCAGATGTGGAACACTGCTACAGGCCTTCTATATTCCAACCTCCAACAGAAATATTTGTCTAACCTAGTTTTATACTACCCAAGTAATTGTTTTTATCACCTTTTACTCATGTGCGAGTTGATTGTTCTACCTTATTGTATTACTACTACTACAACTTATATCACTACTACTACAACCACCACTAGTATTACTCCTCACTCTGAGCCTATATATATACCCTCTGTGTCCATGTATTGTTTATAACGGCTTGACAAAGCTCCTGGAGAGCGAAACGTTGCCACAATAAAATGTCACATTTGTGTCCTTTTCTTAACATATTGTCGGTAATTCTATCAATATTTGTACATAAGAGTCTATTTCCACACGTTTCCTAAAGCTAGGTGGCTAATTAATTATATATATATATATATATATATATATATATATATATATATATATATATATATATATATATGCATAAAGACCACAATAAACAGGTGATATCAAAATATGCAAGACAACCACTATGAAAAGAGAAGAATTCCAAGCGCTTTCGTGACTACTCACATTATCATAGTTCCTTGATAATGTGAGTAGTCACGAAAGCTCTTGAATTCTTCTATTTTTATAGTGGTTGTCGTGCATATATATATATATATATATATATATATATATATATATATATATATATATATATATATATATATATATATATATATTATATATATATTATATATATATAAATATACAATCAATAAACCATGCATAAACAAGCAGAAGTATATACAGAAAAAGATGGCAGTCAGTAGGATTCGAAACCACGTCAGGTGAGACTGGCAATGTTCCATAAGTAACCCTCGAAACCACTCGGCCACAGATGCCTCATAAGCTAGGCAGCCTGGTTAAAAGCCATTTATTTTAATATGAATATTGGTTTAGGATTATACCAATTATTCATTTATAATATATAAAATCTGGGAAGAGTTTAAGTTATGTTTGACAAATCCTTGACCATCTCACCCACATCCTGAAGGAACTGGTGAGGTCTCGTGTGTTGACCTTGAAGTGTTATCTCAGCTTTATAAGCCTTCAGCTGTTCTGTTATTTTTACAGTTCCTTGATAATGTGAGAAATCACGAAAGTGCTTGAAGCTCACTATTTTTCCACAGTAGTTGTTGTGTATACTGTGATATCACCAGTTTACGAAAGTATTACGAAACGAAAATCACATTTCATATGATTAGCAACTTAAAATTAATATACTTCACCATTTCTGCATTTCCTAATTTATTAAAAAATAATCTCTAACTTCATTTCCACTTTTGCTTAATACATTCACTTCCTCCGCTGAATAGCGTCAACTTCAGTCGCTCCACTGAGTAGGAGACCAAACATTTTCTCCAAATTACTCTTTTAGTCTCCATAATATCTTGGCCTTTCCCAGAGAGACTCTGCACCGCAGGTTCAGGGTCATGAGTGTCCACACTTGGCTTCTCTAGTTTGCTCTCCAAGTCACTTGAAAACAGTTGCCTTCTTACCCTAGTGAAGTGATGCTTTAAATTCCACGCCTTGGGCAAGGCAGGGAGGCCTGAGTGATTATTCTTGATGATTTGAATTACACGCCAAGGGCAAGGCAGGGAGACCTGAGTGGTTATTCTTGATTTGAATTCCACGCTATGGGCAAGGCAGGGAGGCCTGAGTAGATATTCTTAATGCTTTGAATTCCACGCCATGGGTAAGGCAGGGAGGCCTGAGTGGTTATTCTTGATGCTTTTGAATTCCACGCCAGGGACAAAACAGGAAGGCCTGAGTGATTATGATTGGCGCCTTGAATTCCAAGCCAGAGGAAGGGCAGGGAGGCCTGATTGGTAATTCTTGGTGACGAATACCACGCCAGGGTGGGAATGCCTGGTGGCTTGAATTTCATTTCATGCTTGGTTTCTTGATGCCCTAGCTAGGGGCAGGGGCACTAGCTGAGGCAGTAGCAGGGGGGCAGGGACCCAGGAAGAGGGAAGCATGAAAATAAAGTTCGTCCTTTAAAAGCTTTCACGGATTGAGAAGTTATAAGAGTTTTTTCATCACTGCTGCTGCAGTTTTGGCTTCCCATAATTTGTGTTTTGGGAAGAATGATCATCCCAAGATGTATATTTCAAAATTATTAATAATAATAATTATTTTAATCTTGAAGGGCTGAAGAAAAAGAAGAAAAAGTAGAAGTAGTAGTTGTAGTTGTTGTTGTGGTTGTTGTTTCGTGAATCAGATAATGGGGTTCAAAATATATCTATTACGCATAGGTAATTAAACTTCATGTACAGTGATAGTATGTAACTTGTTCACCACCAATTAAGAAGACTTCGATAATAATGATAGAATTACCGACATAATTTTAGGTAAATGGACACAGATACATCTAATGTAGCATTTTATTGTGGCAACGTTTCGCTTTCCAGGAGTTTTGTCAAGCCGTTACAAACGTGGTACATTACACACACACACACACACACACACACACACACACACACACACACAATCAGCACGGCTTCAGAGATGAGAAATCCTGTGTCACAAATCTACTTGAGTTCTACGATAAGGTAACAGAAGTAAGACAGGAGAGAGAGGGATGGGTAGATTGCATCTTTTTGGACTCTAAGAAGGGTTTTGACACAGTACCACACAAGAGAATGGTGCAAAAATTAGAGGAGCAGGCAAGAATAATAGGGAAAGTACTGCAATGAATCAGGGAATACCTGACAGAAAGGAAACAACTAGTGTTGGTACGTGAAGTGTCAGAGTGGGCACATGTGTCGAGTGGGGTTCCACAAGGGTCACTCCTAGGTATAGTGCTGTTTCTTATATATGTGAATTACATGATGGAAGGAATAGATTCTGAAGTGTCACTGTTCGCTGATGATGTGAAACTGATGATTAGAATACAAGCGGACGAGGATCAGTTAAGATTACAAGGGGATCTGGACAGACTACAAGTCTGGTCCAAGAAATGGCTCCTGGAGTTTAACCCCAGTAAGTGTAAGGTCATGAAGATTGGGGAAGGACACAGAAGACCGCAGACGGCATACAGGTTAGGGAATCAAAGGCTGCAAACGTCACTTAAAGAAAAGGATCTTGGGGTAAGCATTATAAGGAACATGTCTCCTGAGGCACACATCAATCAAATAACTGCTGCAGCATATGGGCGATTGGCAAACCTGAGATTAGCGTTTAGACATCTGAGTAATTAGTCAGTCACGACATTGTACACTGTGTACGTCAGGCCTATACTGGAGTATGCAGCACCAGTATGGAACCCTCACCTAGTCAAACACGTCATGAAATTGGAGAAAGTGCAAAAATTTGCAACACGTTTAGTCCCGGAACTGAGAGGTATGTCTTATGAGGAGAGGTTAAGGAAACTCAACCTGATGACACTAGAGGACAGGAGGAACAGGGGAGGACATAACAATGTATAAAATACTGAGAGGAATTGACAAGGTGGACAGGGTTCGAATGTTTCAGAGATGGGATACAGGAACAAGGGGCCACAATTGGAAGCTGAAAACCCAGATGAGTCATAGGGATGTTAGGAAGTATTTCTTTAGCCTTAGAGTTGTCAGGAAGTGGAATAATCTGGAGAGTGAAGTAGTGGAAGCAAGTTCCATACATAGCTTTAAGAAGAGGTATGATAAAGCTTATGGAGCAGGGAGAGAGTGAATTAGTATCGACCAATGAAGAGGCGGGGCCAGAAGCTTCGACTCGACCCCTGCAACCACAATTAGAGTACACACACACACACACACACACACACACACACACACACACACACACACACACAGCAACACCCTTCTTGACGCCCCAAATTTAACTCACTTTTCGTGTTTTCTCAAACATCAAATTAAACCAATAAAGGAGAATAACATGTTTTTAACACGCTATTGAATCCATCCTAACAAATTGTTTGATCGATGTGAAGGAATTCGCTTTCCACTTAGTCGTGTTAGTGCTGGAAGCTGAGAAGTTTTTCCTAGTTTAAACTCCTAGTCTTTCAAACCACGATACGGGCGGGGATTGAACTCGCGGCGAGTCGTAAAACTCCAGACCCACGAGTTAGCCACTGACCCAACTGGCTACAATAAGATTCATCCAACTAGGTATATTTATATTTAACGCGTCAGTCTGGAGATTTACGACTAACTGTGAGTTCAATCCCCGCCCGTATCGTGGTTTGTTTGCAGTCGTGTCATTACGATTTTTTGAGTCCTAGTCTTTTAAGTGGTGTTCTTATTATTTACTTCTAGTTCTCTCGTTAAGCTTTCACCTTTGTTAGAAAAGTTGCATTGAAAAACAGACTTTTGCTGGGAAAATAGTTTTCTGTAATAACACACTGCGGCTAGCCGGGGGATCGAACCCGTGATGTTTTAGCCCGTCTCGTGGGAAGGAAGACAAAATTCACAAACATTCGTGAATTTTAACTTGCTTCTCATGAAGCGGGTTAAAACAACACGGGTTCGATCCCCGGCTAGCCGAAGTAGGTTATTGCTTAAATACCACTTGTTCGTGGTTACATTAACAATTTTCTGTGTGGAGCTTCAGTTACGAAGTGAGAAAATGAGAAAGCTTTACAAAAAATAATTTTTTGTGGTAAACATTTACTTCACAACCTGTTTGTTTCCGATACTAATACCAGCAGTTTAGAATCGTAAAAAATACTCAAATGCAGTGTACTATTCATTACTGACTACGTTTCGCTTAGGCAATAAAGGATCACATTATACTGCATTTAATTTATTTATTCATCGTGTCAGTATTTTATATCATTTATCTCCACTAGTTTTGAATAATGGTCTTTCAAATATTAGTCTTATTGAGAAGTGTTAAATCTGTAAGGGTCAAATAACGACCAGGGAATTCGAGGTACTTAAGCTTGATCTGGGGAAGGGTTATGCACGTCTAATTCTTTAAGGTTAGGTTAGGTAAGGTTTGTCAGGAAACAGGACAAGTATTTCCTGACGCGGGTCTTAGTCATATGATGACCCACAGCTGGAGCTTTTGGCCATCTGACCGAAACCTTTCGCTGAATTACCCATCCTTCCCTTTAAAAATTATGGTATTTTAAGAGATCTAATTCTTTGTCACAAGAATCTTTTCCCCAGCATCAAGAACTTTCCTGAGTATGTGAAAGACACAGCCTCTATTTAACCTCAAGTTATTTTCATTTTTTTCTGCTTAAGAAGTCGTATTTATTGTTTTAGGAGCGTGTGTCCTTACCACTTTATGTTTATGAATAAAAGATTACCAGTTTCACTAATGACCTCAGGAAAAAGCAGGTGTGCTTGATCGTATTATATCAGAGTGGTGTTAAAGTATTTGTTGGAGATGATCCTGTGTGTGTGAGAGGTCATGTTTATGAAAGAACTCGGGGCGAATTTGTTAAGCAGACATTAGTTCTGGAGGTGAGTAGTTGTTTCTGCATTTTTTACTTTTTTTTACTTTTTAGTTCAGTTTTGTCTTGGCTTCCACTTTTTCGAAATACTCAACCATTTTTATTTCTTTCTCGTGATTTTCAAGCACCCCTCTGAAGGAGGGGTGTTAATGTTGCAGTTTTGTAGCTGTAGTGTAAACACGCCTCTGGCAAGACAGTGATGGAGTGAATGATGATGAAAGTTTTTCTTTGTCAGGCCACCCTGCCTTGGAGGGAAACGGCCTGTGTGTTAATAAATAAATATATTAATAAATATATATGTCGTGCCGAATAGGCAGAACTTGCGTTTTGGCTTAAATAGCAACGCACATCTTGCCATATAAGACAAGCGAAAATTTGTGTATGCAATAATTTCGCAAAATTCATTGTACTTGTTTATTATTAAATAATTGTAAACGTATCTAAAATATATTTAGTTGGATTAGGCTAAATTAAATTGCGCTTGTTATAATAAGGTTAGGTAAGTTTTCTAAGATTCTTTTGGTCCAAAATTAAAAAAAATTACATTAACATTAATGAAAAAATATATATTTGAAAATATAAGAGAAAATTTTAGAAAGGACTTAATTTTAAATGCTAATTGACCAGTTTTACCTATTAGGCACGACATATATATATATATATATATATATATATATATATATATATATATATATATATATATATATATATATATATATATATATAGTTATAGTATGTTGACACATGGTGTGTCTTTAACGATTTTATCTAGTGTCTGTATTACATGGAGCTCGTGAATTTTGTTATAAATTAGTGGAAGATTAATATATATATTTTTGTTTTCGTAAAGGTCATACAGCACCTGGGGTAGTTATGTTTTATCAGAAGAGGAAGATAGCACTTATTCCATGGATGAAGAGCCCTTCGCCAGCCTCGATGGTGCTTTAGCTATTGATAGGAGTCTCCTATTAATTTTCTCCATTCTCATTTCATCTCATCCTAGTTTCTCCATTATTGATTTCTCGCATCTCTTCCCTGCGTATTTCGCTATTTTCTCTTGAACACTTTCTTTAACCTGTCTCGTTTCTTTCTCTTTCCTTCTTAAATTTTCCCTCGTATTCTGCTTTACATGAGGTGTAGCTTCCAGTGATCCACGCAACTCTCCCTTGCTTCCATTTTCCTACTAACTGGACCTCCTCTTGAAAACCTCTATTCCAGCAGGTTCCTGGCGGGACCAGAAAATGGTAACATTCAACATGGGACGAAATATTAAATCGTCGACCAACGTAGGATTGACATGGCGACATTTTAAGGATTCTTGACAACGAATTCTATTTTATAAAGGGACTTGGAAGATGCTGTGCAACGGGGAGAAAAATGGATGAGTTACCCTTCAAGGTAACACAAAATATCAGGTAACAGAAACCGATACTACGGGAAAACAAATTGGTAGATGAGCTGCTGGGTTGTTTGGGAGGCGCTGCGGTGCAAGTCAAATATGGAAAGGCAATATCTGTGTGGATACGAAATGGTAGTTGGGAGAAATGCGCTTTTACAACAGAGATGCAGGGAAAGAGCAAGATAAAAAAAGCAGAGAGAGAAACAAGAGTAAAGAATAATGGTCGTTGGTGCATTTGGAAAAAAAAAATCGTGGGAATGTAAAACCATAATGTAACACATGGAAAAAAAAAGAGAAAATCCGAGTGAAATACTGTGTAAAATAAAAGTATTTCAACAGCAGAGCAATCAGAGGAAGGAATCCCTGGGTTCTATAACCCCAGCCCTCTGTAACCCAACGAATAAAACAATGATTGTACCTGTGTTCCATTAAGAGACCTAGGAGAAATAAATCAACCCCGCATCCCACAAGAGGTCCAGGAGATATCGATCAACACCGTCATGAGGGCCAGGATCTATAACTAAACACTTGTATGACACCAAACATCATAATACCAGCAAAGTCCAAGGAGATGTATATCAGTCAACACTCTTTAGTGATATATTTGTGGATCAGTGTCATTAATGGACCCAGGAGCTTAAACCCAACCTAGCAAAATTATATGAATAATCAGTCTTAATTAAAGTTGTTATTCGCCTTGAGAAAGGTAGAAGAACCAGTGAACGCTTTAACAGGTGCAGAAGCTGCGCCTCCAAGGACACGAAACTGTCAGCCCCACCGTGTGAAGTTCAGCCTCAGGGAAAACACCAAAGTTCTGACCCAAAGACCCTCAAACTCCAACCCAACATTAAGTATCCCCGAAATACTATATCTGTTGCGGCTATTAGGTAATGATTTCCATCCACCAAGGATTCGATGCAGTAACTTCATATTATTATTATTATTATTATTATTATTATTATTATTATTATTATTATTATTATTATTATTATAAAAAAGAGGCACAGTGGGGCAGGGGATAGTTCAGGATCATAGAGGAGCAAGGGTGGAGAGGACAACAGAGGACGAGTTAGGAAGGGCTGTGAGGAGTGCTAAAGAAAGTATCTTCAAAGTTTGTGTAGTAAATCAGCTGCTGTCAAAAAGTCAACGAGGGAGTCGGAGAAAAAGGTGGAAGGAAGATAAAGTAAAGGCGTTAGAGCAGTGATTTCGTCGAAGGTAAATTGTCCGTGCCCGTTGATAAACAGGGCAGTCCAACAGAATATGGCTAACAGAAACTGGAACCTAACAATTCTCACAGAGTGGAACAGGGCGCCTCTCCATGAGATACCCGTGAGTAAGACGAGTGTGGCCGATGCGAAGACGGGAGAGAGAGTAGTCTCCCAACCTCGGCATCAATGACAAGAAGATGGCCAAAATCTAAACTTGGTTTGATGGAAAGTAATTTGTTATGTATCATATCAGACCAACGTTGTTGCCAACGGTTGCGACAGTAGTTAGAAATTACAGCAAAATAGTCTTTGAATGGAACACCTCTAAATGAAACCGGGAGGTCATGTACTGCTGACCGCGCAGCAATGTCTGCCTGTTCATTGCCCTGTACGTCAACATTACCAGGGACCCAACAAAAAAAATCTTTGTTTTTGCTGGAGATGGGACGTAACCAAAGTTGTCTACGAGGAACCAGGGTGATGAGATGAATTAAATTTTTTTTATAGCTTGCAAAGCACTAAGGGGTTCTGAGACTACCACAAATGGCGACACAGGCGTGGATGCAATACAGATAATTGCTACGAGAACCGCATACAAATCAGCTGTAAAAAATGCTAGCAGAGTCTAATAAGAGCCCTCTCACTACTCTGTCCGGAAACACTGCTGCAAACCCGACACCATCGGAAGACTTGGAACCATCGGTGTACACTTCCACGGCATGAGAATGAGACTGGAAGTGATTAAAAAAAAGAGAGCGAGAAGCAACTGTAGGTATTAGGGCTTTCGCGCATGGCAGTGGGGAAAAACAGACACGAACTGTCGGAACTTCCCAAGGGAAAAGGAAAAAGTTAGAGGCTACATGAACGTATTAAGAGAGCAACTGAAGAAAAACAAGAGCAAATGTAGACGAAGAAAAAACGGAAGGAGTAAAAAGGGGGCGACGAACAATGAATCTCTACTAACGTCCGTTACTATCCTGTATAGAAGGATTGCGAAGGTCAAGAGAGCGAACAAAGTAGCAGAGGCAATGATCATCACGGCGACAGTTCAAGAATGGAATATTGGCCTCTGCATATTGGCTCTCAACAGGTGATGAGCGAAAAGCATCTAGACGTAAACGTAATCCCTGCTGATGGATGGGATCAAGTTTAGAGAGAGTTGCAGGAGAGGCCGCTGAATATATCTGGTAGCCATAATCTAGTTTCAATAAAATTAGGGCTGAATGCAGTCGAAGGAGAGTTCTACGATCAGCCCATATGAAAGATGTGCGAGGGTTTTAAGGAGGTTCAGCCGGCCATGACAAATTTCCTTCAATGTAAGGCTTCCAGGATAACCGACGGTCAAACAGAAGGCCGAGAAACCTGACAGTATCACGTTAAGGGATACTTGTGCCATACAGATACAATGAAGTATCAGGGATGATAGAACGTCTAGTGAAAGTAATTTGGTGTGTTTTAGTACTACAAAACTTAAACCCATGAGTAGTGTCCCGTAGCTCAATCACTAGCGCACTCAGCTCACACACTGAGATCCGGAGTTCGAATCTCCTCCGGTATGGCTGGAAAACATTAGGTGCGTGTTTCCATAAGACACCTGCTGTGTCTGTTCATCCATCAGTATAAAATGGGTACCTGGGTGTTAGTCGACTGGTGTGGGTCGCATCCTGGGACAAAACTGACCGAATTTGCCCGGGCCGCAGGGGCGTTGACCCCTGGAACTCTCTCCAGGTATAACAAGAGGCTTTATATATAGTAGAATACCATTGATGTCAGCTAGACCTTGTATATGTACTTGTACAAATAAAAATATTATTATATTATTATTAATTGGAAATACGGTTGACAGCTTTTTAGAGAGAAACTGCAATGAGGTGCAATGTTGCAAGGTCATCAACATAGAGTAATGACCAAATATTAGATGGAAGAACAGATGCCAGATCATTTATAGCAAGAAGAAAAAGTGTGGTGCTAAGGAAACATCCCTGGGGGACACCTTCAGCGTGGACAAAATCCGGGAAAAGCATATTATTAACCATATTGACTAGTGGAGAGACTATTGAGTCTCTCTAAATACCACATAAAAGGTTCTATCACCTCGCAAACTGCACTGGTAAGAACAATGGGACGATAGTGGGAGGCATCATGTTCCGAAGTACCTAGTTTACGAAAAGGTAGAACAATGGCAGATTTCCACAGCTGGTGAAGAAATCCTTGCGACAAAATAAGATTAAATAGACGTAAGAGGACAGCAAAGGCTGACGGATGTAAATGCCGGAGCATACGAGTATGAATGCCGTTTGGCTCAGCTCCCGATGATCGGTAAGCGGAAAGTGTTGCCTCCAGTTCCAGAAATGTAAAAGGCATATCATAAGACTCTTCTCTGCTAAAAGAAAAGTCTAAGGACTAACTCTCTGGCAGACTTTGAGGAAACAAACGAGAGGTATAGATGGAACCCCTGAGAGATACGGACATGATGATTACCAATTTCGGTGGCACCTTCAAGAGGCTTTGCTGTAGCGACACCGGCAACCCGAAGAACAAGAGCCGGGTCAGGAGAGTATTTGCTACTCAGTCTCTATTTTTTTCCAGACTACGCTCATAGAAGAAGCCGAAGTGACGGTAAAAACAATCCCGCCAGCAAGGAGCCGCCCCCCTGGAATAGGTACAGAAACGAGAGCCAGAAGCTAATAATTCCCTATAACACGCTATAAATGTATGGTATGCAATACCAACAAGATGAAAATTAGACACATGAGCAACATCTGGGTATTTTTGTAGACGTTTTGCCAACCTGTGACTATCAATACAAATTCAAGAACACAACTGAAAGACCGTAGAACTATATACCTTATATTCTGTATATAGTTCGATAGTCTTCCAATTATGTCCTAGAATTTGTATTGATAAAGCCACTGGATGGCGAAACGTCTACAAAGATACCCGGATGTTGAAGATGTGTCTAATTTTTCCCTGCAACACAGGTAATATCAAATTAAAGGTAAAAGTTAAGGATCATTGAGGTACATTTTGCAGGAGCAGCAGCATCATGAAGCCAATTATAACGGAGCTGTTAAAGTCAGTGTTTTTCCGAGACAGGACTGTAATGGAGATCACTTCGTTAGCTGGAGCTCTTGTGGTAGGCCGAGGGAACGAGGGAAAGGAGGAAGTGAAAGGAGAGACGGGAGGAGGAAACGAAGGGTAGGAAGAGTACGCTACACAAATAACTCCCACATAGGAAAAGCTTATGACGACGTTTCGGTCCGATTTGGACCATTTACGAGTCACAATGACACACGAAGGTGAGGGAGCCGTGAAGGAAAGAGCTGGGAAAGGAGGTAAAGAGCAAGTGAAAGAGAGAAGAGAGGGAACGAAGAGAAGGAAGGAGCCGGGAATGAAGGGAAAGAGGAAGAGAGGAGAGAAAGGTAGGAAGGTAAAATCTTGGAAGGCAATTAGTGAGAGGGTGAAAGCTAGGAGAGGAGTAAGGGAAGAATAGACAGATAGAGGGATAGGAGTGCCAGGGGGGGGGGTGGAACGGTTCGAGGAAAAGAGGGAGAAAGGAATAGAGCGAAAAAAAATACGAAGAAAACTTAGAAACAATGGTAATGGAATATGAGAAGAAAAACAATGGGAAATTTGCAGTGTAATGGAGAAAGAACAGAAATAAAAGGAGAGAAGAGAAGAATTAAATATTTGCGAGAAACTCGATAAAAAAAAATTAAGATAAACAGAGAAGCAGAAACAGAAAGTCAGGGTAAGTGAAAATAAAGGAATAAGTGAGGAAGAGAGATAGTGAGTGATGAGAATGGAGGAGAGGCAGAAAGAATTAGAGGGTAAATTGACGAACGAAACTGAAGAAAAAACAAGTGGGAAGAGAAAGAACGAAAAATATTATCAGATCAGAGAGAATGCAAGAGAATTGTGAAGAAGTGGAAGAACGACAAGAAACATACGTGTAATAAGTAGATGAAGAAATATAGGTAAAGGAAACGCAAGAGGTGGACAATAAATAATGAATACACTGAATGTAGATAAAGACAAGGAGGAGGATATGTGAGAAATACACTGTGTGTATAGAACGTAGAGAAGGAAGCGGAGTAAAGGAGAAGAAGACATGTTCAAGAAAATAATCTATAAAATTTCCAGAGAGAAAATTATGGCGTCTCAGTAGATAGAAAACAAGAAATTACTTGGAAAATAATTGGAAAATATTAAAGTGCAAAGAAAAATTAAAAGCGGGAATGGTTAAATAATGAAATAAAGAATACGAGGCAATACAAAAGTAACAGTGGAGACATGAGATAAATTGAAAACATAAGAGACAGAAAGAATTAACAAACTGGAGAAGATGAGAGAAGTAGCAAGAAGGAAAGACGTACAGTGGACTGAATGTATTTGGATAAGCTCTAAATCCATATAATTCTGAGCAAGGTGTGGAGACTCGATCCTCCGTTCGCTAATCGTGGCGCAGTCTAAGACTGTTGGGTCTAGCACAGGAGATATAAGGAAAATCAGTACAAAAACATTTAAAGCGATATTATCAAAACCAAATATGAAATTTTAAATACATTTGAAGTATCTTGTAATTTATAAAGCCGAATAATACAAAATCGTAACGAGGTTGCATAATTGTCCTGTGTCTTAGCCAGATATTGTGGGACGGATGCTGGGCAGATGATGGTAAATAATATACCTTAGCCTTGGGGTTTGAAACAAACTGAGAATTAAGTTCAGAGTCTGTAAATACAACAGTGTAAACAAAAGTTTTTATGCTGTGAACTTAGATTTTTAAATCTTCGGACACAGTACTCCATATTTTCTATTTTATCCAGTGTACAAACGAGCTCCGCTTATACAGCAAGTTGGGTTCTGGGCTACTGCTGTAAAGTGAAAATCGCTTTAAAGTGAAACATGGTCTTTGTTTCAATTTCAAATGCAAATCAAAGCCTAATAACATGTTTAAGCGAGTAATAGAGCTAGGCCTAAAAGTGCACATACTTGCCTTAAAATACTTTTGTCCTTAGCTTATAGTGAGTGGTAAATATATTTATTGTAGGAAGTCTGAATAAACAAAGAATGGGTATAATTGAAAACCGATGCATTAGCAAAACGCCGTAAAGTGAAGCACTGTAAAGTGGGGGGGTATTATTATGGTATTATTATGGTTCTTTATTAGCGATTAATTTTATTATTTTCATTTCGTTATCAGATTAAGAAATAGAACCCAACCTCATCTCATTAAAACTCCAGCACTATTTAAAACAAAACTACCACCCTTTTAGTTGAGACCCCAAAATAGTCGACTAGCGCGCAGGTACCTATTTCCTGCTAAGTAAACAGAGACAACAGAAGCAAATAGAATTTCTCGTACGTCTCGCATATCTAGGGAATCGAATCCAGGTTCTTTTGACTGCTTACTGATCCACCAACCACTAAACTGCAGCTCCTCTTCAATAAAATATTTAACTTAGTGTAATATATAACTTATTCTCGGAGTTCATTTTATTCTGGTGAATAATGAATGTAAAGGTGGATCAAAATTGCCTACCGCCTACAATAGTGAAAAATAAAAGATGTAAAACAGGTAGCATTTGACTTTATGAGAAGCTTTATCATGGCTTGGTAAATAAAGCTCTACATAAAGCTAAACGTTGTCCCGAAAAAGAGCGTCTCACTGAGTAACTGTGTTAGAAAAAGGACTCGAGAATCACAATATGAAACAGACACAACTAAGGAGGTGCTATGTACTAACATACAGTACATAGTGAATAATAATAAAATAATAATAATGGAACTTGTGCTATTGTTTTTATTAGTTTAATAGTGTCAATAATGCTGGCAACTTTGGAAAATAACAGACACAGACATGTAGAGTGACAGGCAGATATTTAATATCCAGAGCCACATTTCCAGTTGTTTCTTATAGGAGTTGCTTTTTACGTGGGTGGATGGATGGTGTGGGGGTTGACTGGGTGGTGTGGGGGTTGACTGGGTGGTGTGGGGGGTTGACTGGGTGGTGTGGGGGGTTGACTGGGTGGTGTGGGGGGTTGACTGGGTGGTGTGGGGGGTTGACTGGGTGGTGTGGGGGGTTGACTGGGTGGTGTGGGGGGTTGACTGGGTGGTGTGGGGGGTTAACTGGGTGGTGTGGGGCATAAAGAGACAATATTGAGAATAACCATCATTGAGACTATGTGGTTTAGTGATGACCTTAATCAAATCTTCAGACCCACACCTCATAATATTCAGTACATCATTTTAGCTACAATAGTCACAGATGTGACTGACACAAAAATAAAAAAGACATTATCTGAATGCTTATTTTAACGTGCACTCAAAATTTTCGCTTTTTTATTGCATTATTGTACTTATTGTTGTTATAGGATGTAATAACTGGCTAAAGTAATTGTTAAGTATTTCGAAATTTCTTTCGTAGTTCACAGCATGTGGCAGGATTTGATGAAATGTTTTTGCACAAGCCTGGTACTCCGAGGTATGGGGGAGTGACCGTCCAGCTTCGGCTGGTCCCCATACTTATGTGGAGTCTAGCTTTGTGGTTAAAGTGTTATGTACTCTGATGCCGAGTTTGCAGGTTCAAATCTTGCCGTGAACTGAGAGATAATGTTTGTTAGTAATTTCGCCCATTTGCGAAATGTTATATGTATATACATGTCGTGCCGAATAGGTAAAAACTGGTCAATTAGCAAGAACTCATTTAAAATTAAGTCCTTTCTAAAAAGTTCTCTTATATATATTTTATATATATATATATATATATATATATATATATATATATATATATATATAGAGAGAGAGAGAGAGAGAGAGAGAGAAACTCCTGGACACGTCCCTCCATTTCGTCTGATACTTCCATTACTTTTCCAATGTTTTTCTTTCTGCCTTGCCTCGTACGTCCGAACTTTTTGGATATAATCTGTGTCGAAAGTTGGATATCCCCTCAGATTTGATTTTCTTTTCATCATTAGGTTTTCGTGCTACTAAAATTCGAAATAACCTTATCTTTTTCTTTACATGCGTGTCTGAGTGTGAATGTATATATAGGGCGTTGGTGAGAATAGATGCGGAGCAGATGTGGGGTTGAATACAGGGGTTAGGTAACATGTAAGAGAAATATAAGAACATATGAAGTAGCACTGCTGTAGGCCTACTGGCCCAAACCAGACAGGTCCAAGTCACACCCAGTCATGTACTTCTCTAACCAATTTTTAAAGATACACAAGGTTTTAGCTTCAATGACGCTAACTCGGGAGTTTGTTCCACTCATCCACAAGTCTATTACCAAAGCAATGATTACCTATAAGTAAGAATAAGTGTTATGTTGAAAGCTTCACTATACTAATGGATGTGATGTATGCGATAAGGTTTGGTGACTGGGATAGAAGGGATGGGGTAGAAGTAGCTGGTAAGTGGCTCCAGGTACTGCCTGGTACCGTGTTGTTGATGGTGATAGTGAATATGGTGATGTTTGGGGGCCGAGGGTGGTGATGGGGATGGGAAAACGAACAGCGGGTACATAAAAAGAATTTTTCCGTCAGGCTGTGAGATGCTTTGATCAGGAAGGTCGTGAGCTGAATATTGTTTATAGTTGAACATGTGTTTCTAGGCATGCAGATATGAATGAGAGAGAGAGAGAGAGAGAGAGAGAGAGAGAGAGAGAGAGAGAGAGAGAGAGAGAGAGAGAGAGAGACAGACAGACAGAGACAGAGACAGACAGAGAAAACACAGGGATACATAGAAAAACAGATAGCAACAGGTAGAATTACCGACAAAATGGACACAAATGGACACAAAATTTGACATTTTACTATCGCAACGTTTCACTCTCCAGGAGCTTTGTCAAGTTTGAAAAAGCTCTTGGAGAGCGAAACGTTGCCACACAAAAATGTCACATTTGTTACATCTGTGTCCATTTACCTACCAAGAGTCTAGGTAGTCCACACCGAGGCAATCTGTCGAGAAAAACAATTTACTTTTGTCTAGTACAAGGCGTATTATATATAAATTAGGCTTATAAAAAAAAAGGATTGAACAAGCGAAAGACTCTCTCCTCAATATCCACTCTCTCAGGCCGATGTCGGCATGAAAACATTAGGGAAAACATGGCACAGCATAATGGAAAAAATGTCATGGATTTTGCAAGAGAGTTGCATCTACTTCCTCTGGAATAATAGTGTTCTTTGTTTACTACTCGTGTTACCCCACTGCCACTCAGACCTGTGTGTACTAGTGGCTCTTGTTTAGAAACACGTAAGCAAACACTAAGACATATTTAATAAAAAACGTTTCGGTCCTGGGACCTTGATCACGTCTGAAATACAGATGCATTAAAGACAGTGTGCGTGTATATGCAGAACAACCACTGTGAAAAAATGGTGAAATTTCAAGCACTTTCGTGATTTCTCACATTTTGAGAAATCAAGAAAGTGCTTGGATTTTTACTTTTTTTTCAGTGGTTATTCTGCATATTGTGATATCACCTGTTTACTGTGATCTTATTGCATATTATATATGTCGTGCCGAATAGGTAAAAAATTGTCAATTAGCAAGAACTCATTAAAAATTAAGTCCTCTCTAAAATTTTCTCTTCTCGTTCAAATATATATATGTTTTTAATTTATGTTAATGTAAAAATTAATAATTTTGTACCAAAAGAACCTTAGAAAATTTATCTAACCTTATTATAACAAGCGCAATTTAATTTAGCCTAATCCAACTAAATATATTTTGCACAAGTTTACAGTAATTTAATAATAAACAAACACAATGAAATATGTTTTTTCTCGTTAGGTTCTGAATAATTTTTGCGAAATTATTGCGTACACAAATTTTCGCTTGCTTATGTAGCAAAAAAATCGTTGCTATTTAAGCCAAAAATCACAAGTTTTACCTATTCGGCACAACATTTTATATATATTCTTTTTAGGGTGACTTAAAAAGAAAAAAGTTTTTTTTCTTAAATATAGTAACATATACAGGAAGAAGGGTTACTAGCCCCTTCTTCCTGGCATTTTAGTCGCCTCTTACGACACGCATGGCTTACGGAGGAAGAATTCTGCTCCACTTCCCCATGAAGATAAAGAATAACAAGAACTTTTAAGAAAATAGAAGAAAACCCAGATGGGTATGTATTTATATGCATGTACATGCATGTGTAGTGTGACCTAAGTGTAAGTAGAAATAGCAAGATATACCTGTTATCCTATTAGACAGAAAAGGCACCAGCAATCCTACCATAGATTAAAACAATTACAGGTTTCCGTTTTACACTCACTTGGCAGGATGGAAGTACCTCCCTGGGTGGCTGCTGTCTACCAACCTACTACCACAGGACGGTAGTACCTCCCTAGGTAGTTGCTATCTACCAACCTACTACCACAGGACGGTAGTACCTCCCTGGGTGGTTGCTATCTACCAACCTACTACCACAGGACGGTTGTACCTCCTTGGATGGTTGCTGTCTAGCAACCTACTACCACAGGACGGTAGTACCTCCCTGGGTGGTTGTCTACCAACCTACTACCACAGGATGGTAGTACCCCGCTGGTTGGTTGCTGTCTATCACCCTACTTCTACAAGACGGTAGTACCTCCCTGGGTGGTTGTTGTCTACCAACCTACTACCACAGGACGGTAGTACCTCCCTGGGTAGTTGCTGACTACCAACCTACTACCACAGGACGGTAGTACTTCCCTGGGTGGTTGCTGTCTACCAACCTACTACCACAGGACGGTAGTACCTCCCTGGGTGGTTCCTGTCTACCAACCTACTACCACAGGACGGTAGTACCTCCCTGGATGGCTTATGTCTACCAACCTACTACTACAGGACGGTAGTACCTCCCTGGGTGATTATTGTCTACCAACCTACTACCACAGGACGGTAGTACCTCCCTGGGTGGTTCCTGTCTACCAACCTATTGCCACAGGATGGTAGTACCTCCCTGCGCGGTTGCTGTCTACCAACCTACTACCACAGGATGGTAGTACCTCCCTGGGTGGTTGCTGTCTACCAACCTACTACCACAGGATGGTAGTACCTCCCTGGGTGGTTGTTCTCTACCAACCTACTACCACCGGACGGTAGTACCTCCCTGGGTGGTTTCTGTCTACCAACCTACTACCATAGGACGGTAGTACCTCCCTGCGCGGTTTCTGTCTACCAACCTACTACCATAGGACGGTAGTACCTCCCTGCGCGGTTGCTGTCTACCAACCTACTACCACAGGATGGTAGTACCTCCCTGGGTGGTTGCTGTCTACCAACCTACTACCACAGGATGGTAGTACCTCCCTGGGTGGTTGTTCTCTACCAACCTACTACCACCGGACGGTAGTACCTCCCTGGGTGGTTTCTGTCTACCAACCTACTACCACCGGACGGTAGTACCTCCCTGCGCGGTTTCTGTCTACCAACCTACTACCATAGGACGGTAGTACCTCCCTGCGCGGTTTCTGTCTACCAACCTACTACCTAGGATATAATGTACATAAAATCTCAGATTCTTAAAATGGCTGCCCCCACAGTATTTCGTCAAATAGATAATATCAACTTCTGCTGTATATGTATTAAAGTTGCTAGAATTACCGACAATATGTTAGGTAAAAGGACACAAGTGCAACTAATGTGACATTTTAATCTGGCAAACGTTTCGCTCTCCTGGAGATTTATCAAGCGGTAACGGCTCAATGAAGCTTCTGGTGAGCGAAACGTTTCCACAATAAAATGTAACGTAAGTTGCACTTGTCTTGTTATTCTCCTGTATATATCTGATAAAAAAATGGAGTTGAAATTGTTCCATAAAGCATTAAAAAAATTATGCAAAACAAATTTTAGCTTAAATTAAAAATAAAAGCACTTTACGTCTGAGTGTGCTGTCTAACCCATCCTATGTAATTTAAAAACCAGCATGTTTTCGAAGGGAAACTTTAGGACATGCTGAGGATTGACCAGCATGAAGTTACTATACTTGTTTGTTGGCCTCTTCAAATCACGTCACCTCCACATTTACATTCTTCGTCCAATGTTTCTCTCTCAATTTTAGGGCAACCCTGAAACATTTAACCTTTGAGTTTTAAAGTATTCGTTGTTCAGGTTCTAGGGTTTGCTAATCTTGCTTATGACGCTGATGTTAGACGGTTTGTGTGTAATTCTGAGGAAATGTATGTTGTTAAATTTACCTTGAGGTTTTTTTTTTTTTTTTTTTTTTTTACAGCTTGTCTATGCTGATGCTGTGCACTGTATTTCATCTAACTTCATCTTATCCAATTCACACAACCTGACATTTGTCTCTCAGTTTCCTCAGGAAGGTCTATTACGTATTTTAGGAAGAGTTGCAGTCCTAATGCTGATCCTTGCGGAACTTTACTCGTTAGTCTTTCTCAATTTTGATAATTTGTCCCTTACCCTTACTTTCTGCCTTTTATCACGCATGCATCTTTTCTTCCACAGGAGCACTCTACCTTTTAACCTTTCCTGTTTATCTTTTTTTGGGGGGGATTAATCCTGCAGTTCAAGAAGACACATTTCTCCCAGTCATGCCTTGCTTAAATTTGACTTATAGAGTTACAGCAAATTTGTAAGACAGGATTTATCATTTTTAAGTCTGTGCTGGTATCAAAGTGGAATCTTTCCCCTAGTTACTTTGGTATTCTTTGTCCTCACTATCTTCTCCAGAATTTTTGGCAGTATGTCAGAGACACTGTCCTGTAATTCAGCGGCTCTTCTCTGTCCTCCTTCCCATCTTCTACGTAAGGATAACATACATTTTTTTTTTAATTTTCTGGCACGTATCCTGATAGGAGTCATTGATTGTATACCTTTGCCATTGGGTCACAGTGATTCTGCTTCCTTTCTCAGCACCCATAGAAATTACATTATCACGTCATAGTTCCAGTTGATCTGGTCTGACTCAAGTATTTGGGTATTTTGCTTGTAGACTTTTCATCATCTATTGGCTTTATCAATATATGGACATGATCTGAAGACTATAGAAAAATACACAGCAGTGGAAGATGATGAGGTCATCAGTCCCTCAGTCTAGTGTTAAAGAATCTGAAGCACAGACAGGAGTCAGATGAGGTACAGAAGATGAAGGCAATGTCACTGGTAGGCGGTATTTTCCTGTGGAAGAGGTCATACCCAAGAGCTGGGCCAGTAGTAGGAAAGCAGGTTATGGTCATGTCCTCTGTACCAAGATTCCATGATATTGCTGTGTCTGACACATGTGGGCAAAGTTGGTGACGCCAACAAAGTTTCGTGATACATGTGGACAGTGTTGGTGGCACCAACAACGCTTCCAAACACATGTGACACCTCACATTAATTGCATACTGCATCTCATACTGTTCTGGGGCAAACTATTTTCTGGCTTCTCTTCTGGAGATAGTGAATAAGAATGTGTGTGTGTATGTGTGTGTGTGTAAATGTTTTTGTATTTGAGTATTTATGTGTATGTATGTATATCTGTACTCTCCGCTTTGCACTTTACTTTCTGTTGATACAGGGGTCAAGTCTTATTTCCTCAACCTCTTAACTTCATTCAAATATTCCCTGTCTGTGTGGGTACAGGAATATCTTACGTATATAATTTCTCAAGAGCAACGACCCCAATGGAAATAAGTCACTGTCTTTTTTTGGGTTATCTTAGGTAATCTACACATATGTATGATAATTTATGTAACTATTTATGTGTACCTGTACCTGAATAAATTTAAGAAAAAGCGATTTTCACTACACTCAATGGCCGTCTAAAACTCTTTAAATATATTCTTCCGAGCGAGGAAGATTGTATTTACAAAATGAAAGATCACGACTTCTCAGCTGTTTATATTAAACCAGAATTTTAATATATTAAAATTTAACCACAATATTCTCCACGTAAGGCAAGCCGTTAACGCCTAAAGCCGCCGTGGGAGAGAAATCCGTTTCGTTGCTTCGTGTAAAGAGAAAGATTAAAATGTCAATGGCACAGCTCGATTCCTGAGCCTCGTCTGAAGGAAGAAGATTGAAAACCAACGTGGATGTTCCGATGCCATTCATTAATAATAGACAGTAATCACACACCAATATAAACGCACATGCCTAAACATGTACGAGCGAGCGTACGCACACGCATGCGCACACACACAGCAGGGAGAGAGGACCTAGTAGCGACCAGAGAAGGTGGGCCACGAGCTATTACTCGACCCCTGCAACCACAAACAGGAGAGTACAAATAGGTGAGTACACACACAGGATGACAGTTGTAGCAACAATTAGAGAACATAAAGCAAAAGTCAAGTCTGAATAAAAAATGCTTAATAACCACAAAAGCAAAAGACCAGATAATTCGAATGAAGGAGCTGAGCTCACGAGGAACGTCAAAGAAATAATGAACAAACAATTTAAAGTCGTGTTCTCGGTGGGAACACTATACAAACAGAGTAAGAGGCAGAGCAATTCTTTCGGGTGAGCTGAATACAATCGGAAATTGGACCAGCAAGGTGTCACCAATGGATAAAGTGAGAAGACGAGTAAGCATTGTCTAAACAGTTTAAGATCCACAACACGTCAGCAGGCACGAAACAAGTGCCAGAGATCTGGAAAACAGTAATATAATGTCCCTATTTAAGGTGAGAGAGCAAATGAGTGACATAAAAGGTAATCAGGTGAGAGGTAAAGCACTAACAGGGGAGTAGATTCATCAGCAATAATCAAAATGGATTTTCAAATGGTAAATATTGTCTTCATAACTTGAAACAGTTCTTCCACAAAATCACCTAAGTGAGGCAGGAGAGAGGGATGGGTGGACTGCATAGTGTAGAACTGCAAGAAGGCCTTTTATACACAGAAAACCCACATATGGGAGAGAGGAGCTTGCGACGACGTTCCGGTCCGACTTGGACCATTTACAAAGTCCAAGTCAGACCGAAACGTCGTCTTAAGCTCCTCTCTCCCATATGTGAGTTATTTGTGTATTGTTTCAGTGACAGTACTGTGCCTTTTTGTTATTAAACGTCTTTGATTCTGTAACACATGAAACTATGGCAATATTTTAAGGTATAGGTAGAAATAGTGTCAGAAAATGTTTCCCCATTAATGGCTTCTTTAGTCCTCGAATAAATGTCCTGAACAGTACCTAAGTGTCTTCCTCCATATAAGATCGTTATCACCAGGCCATTTTTCATAACAGTGAATGTACTCTGGTGGATTAAAAAATGTCTTACGGAAAAGAAAAAAAGTAATTGTTCAGGAGGTTATTAGAATGAGGAATAACAAACGGGGTTCCGAAAGAATCGGTATTATGACCAGTTCATTTTCAAATTGTGTGTATATATATATATATATATATATATATATATATATATATATATATATATATGTCGTCCGATTAGGTAAACTTGCGATTTTGGCTTAAATAGCAACGCTCACCTTGCCATATAAGACAAGTAAAATTTGTGTATGCAATAATTTCCCAAAATCATTCTGAACATAAAGAAAAAATATATTTCATTGTGTTTGTTTATTATTAAATTAATGTTAACGTATCTAAAATATATTTAGTTGGGTTAGCTAAATTAAATTGCGCTTGTTGTAATAAGGTTAGGTAGGTTTTCAAAGTTTCTCTTGGTAATAAATTAGAAATTCTTACATTAACATAAGTGCAAATTATATCTTTAAACGTATAAAAAAATTTTAGAAAGGACTTTATTTTAAATGAGTTCTTGCTAATTGACCAGTTTTACCTAATGGCAGACATATATATATATATATATATATATATATATATATATATATATGCATAATGTTGTGCCGAATATGTAAAATTGGTCAATTAGCAAGAACTCATTTAAAATTAAGTCATTTTTTAAAAATTTCTCTTATACATTTAAATATATATTTTTTTCATTCATGTAATATAAAAATTAATGAGTTCATACCAAAAGAACCATAGAATGATTTTTGCGAAATTATGCATACACAAATTTTCGCTTGCCTTATTCGGCAAGAAGAGCATTGCTATTTAAGCCAAAATCGCAAGTTTTACCTATTCGAAACGACATATGCAAGGGGACAAGAAGACACACATCACCCAGACCATGGGAAACAAAAAGAGGAGAGCCATATACATTATATATATATATATATATATATATATATATATATATATATATATATATATATATATATATATATATATATATGTGCTAGGAATTCGCAAGAGCAGGCGAAATATTCACAAACACTGATCTCTGGCCGACGGAGACTCGACCCTACGAACCTTGTGACAGGAACGCAGTGCTTTACCGACCGTACCACACTGGACCAATACCTTGGCATCCAGCTCACGCTAGACGTTGATCCAAGGCACCCAGCTTTCAGGCAGGTGGCTTACAGCTTTTCATCTCATCCCCTGCATGATCGACACAACTAGAGATTTTTACAATGCTAGGAATTCGCAGAGCAGGCGAAATATTCACAAACACTGATCTCTGGCCGACGGAGACTCGACCCTCGACATTGTGACAGGAACGCAGTGCTTTACCGACCGTACCACACTGGACCAATACCAGGTCCAGTGTGGTACGGTCGTAAGCACTGCGTTCCTGTCAAGGTTCGTAGGGTCGAGTCTCCGTCGCAAGATCAGTGTTTGTGATATTTCGCCTGCTCTTGCGAATTCCTAGCATTGTAAAATCTCTAGTTGTGATTGGTATTGGTCCAGTGTGGTACGGTCGGTAAAGCACTGCGTTCCTGTCACAAGGTTCGTCAGGATCGAGTCTCCATACTGGGCCAGAAGATCAGTGTTTGATTTATATATATATATTTTATATATATATATATATATATATATATATATATATATATATATATATATATATATATATATATATATATATATATATATATATATATATATATATATATATATATATATATATATATATATATATATATATATATATATATATATATATATATATATATATATATTATTACTGTTCGCAGCGCAGGTGCAACTTCCAGGTAAATGCATTTTTTATGGCATAACAGCGTTTATTAGACACCATTTTCTCAACACAGCAAATCGATAATCAAATCAAACTTTTCCTAAACTGTTATGACCAAATAAAGCGCTAAACCCACAAGGGTCATGCACCACTATTGCCCTCAGTTCACTATTTACATCCTTTAATCGTTGACTCAGTTAAGTATTCACACTGTATCTAGTTTGCACGCTAATTTTACGACCTCGTTACCGGGATAATGAGGGAGAAAACTTCCTCCGGGTACTTCGTTAAAAGTTAATTACCATGCATCAGGTACGGCTAAGTATAATTAATAATTTATTCATAGTAAAGCTCTAAATAAGTAAGGGTCAAAGAGGTTTCATGGAAGGAAGGAAACAGTAGAACTTTAATTCCTTAGTAAAAACTCTCCCGGTTCGGGATGGCCCTCCCGGAGTCTCCCGGCTCGGGATGGCCCTCCCGGAGTCTCCCGGCTCGGGATGGCCCTCCCGGAGTCTCCCGGCTCGGGATGGCCCTCCCGGAGTCTCCCGGCTCGGGATGGCCCTCCCGGAGTCTCCCGGCTCGGGATGGCCCTCCCGGAGTCTCCCGGCTCGGGATGGCCCTACCGGAGTCTCCCGGCTCGGGATGGCCCTACCGGAGTCTCCCGGCTCGGGATGGCCCTACCGGAGTCTCCCGGCTCGGGATGGCCCTACCGGAGTCTCTCGGCTCGGGATGGCCCTACCGGAGTCTCCCGGCTCGGGATGGCCCTACCGGACTAGATGCATAATCAACTAAGTGAGATGAACCCATGACTTCAGATGAGGATTAACCAAACATACCCGTTTCCAAAGGGATGGCCCTACCGGAGTCTCCCGGCTCGGGATGGCCCTACCGGAGTCTCTCGGCTCGGGATGGCCCTACCGGAGTCTCCCGGCTCGGGATGGCCCTACCGGTAACTAGATGCATAATCAACTAAGATGAGAATGAACCCATGACTTTCAGATGAGGGGAGATTAACCAAACAATATCCACCTCTATCCTCTCAAATAGAGCACTGAAATATGAATATTTTCCATAGGCACTCAACCGTACGAGTTCTACTCCTTTGAAACGTTTTTTTTTTCGGTATATATGACATGTTTTGCAACAATTTCTCATATATACAATCATTTTAGGCCAAAACTGAGAGGAAAAATATCCTAAAACAGTTAAATCATGAGATAACGTTTGTATTCTCTCTCGAAAAGTTTAAGGGACTACTAGGCCTTCTTTTTCATTTTCCAGTACACTGGAGGACGCCTGTTTTAAATAAACAGTATCCTACATAAAAAATTCAGATAAATATTTATCGTTTCGTTTTGGGATAAGTGTTTTCATTTCTCCAAGAAATGAATAGTCATATTGCAATGTGATAAATCCATCTATGAAAGATCCAAAGGTTAAATACTAGATAATAACATTAGAAGAAGAGAATGTATTTGGGCTTGTCACAGCGTTTATCGAAATAATTTTAGAATATCAGAATGGAGGGAGTATGGAGGAAGTTAATGTATTTAGATCTTTGGGAGTGGACATGTCAGCAGATGGATCTATGAAAGATGAGGTGAATCATAGAACTGATGAGGGGAACTGGTGAGTGGTGCACAGAGAAGTTTGTGGAGAAAAAGAACATTAATCATGAAATCAAAGAGGAAAATGCATGAGAAAATAGTGGAACCTACCTACCTGGAGGCTACCTGGAGGGCATTCCGGGGATCGACGTCCCCGCGGCCCGGTCTATGACCAGGCCTCCCGCGTATGAAGCATTGGTGGTGAATGTTGCAACAAGGAGAAGGCTGGAGGCAGTGGAGATGTCGTATCTGAGGGCAATGTGTGGTGTGAATATAATGCTGAGAATCCGTAGCATGGAGATGAGGAGGTCCGGGGCTTCAAAAAGTATTATCCAGAGGGAAGAGGAAGGGTTGTTGAGGTATGGACATTTATAGAGGATGGAACAAAATAGAATGACCTGGAGGCATTTAAATCTGTAGTGGAAGGAAGGCGGTGTAGGGATCGTCCTAGGAAAGCTTAGAAGGGGATGAAAGAGGTTGTCTGTGCGAGGGGCTTGGACTTCCGGCAAGCGTGCGTCAGTATGTTAGACAGGAGCGAGTGCAGACGAATACTTTTTATGAATTGACGTGCTGGACCCAAGTCTGGTTAGCCGGACTTGGGTCCTGGAGGTGGAAAGTACAGTGTCTGTGCTCTGAAGGAGGGGTGTTGACATACTGCAGTTATTTTAACTGTGGTGTAGGTACGCCTCTGGCAAGACAGTGATGGAGTGAATGATGACTCTTTTTTGTGGGGGAGGGGGGTCACCCTACCTCAGTGGGAAAGGGTCTATTTGATAAAAAAGAAAAAAATAGGAAGAGATTCATAGCACAGAGAAGACATCTCTGGGGAAACTACAATTTCCTTCAAGCACGAGTAAACAATAGCTTGGGGAAATATCTTTGATTCAATTCTAGTTCACTCGCCAACTACATCAAGAAAGATTAAATCAGGAAATACAGGAGGATATACGGCAGCTTTCCTATATCAGAACATATTATTTGGGGAACAGAGAAGCTCATGCTTGTTGGGATACAGTGCTGCTTCTGTGCTGCCTGCAATGACAGAAAAAGATTTTAATAGAAACACACTAGCCTCTGGCTACCCAGTATCCATTAGGTTGCATCTTGTGCTAAGAATACTGCTTGTAGGGACAATTTAATCAAGATAGAATACTGACATCGAGAAATACTATAAATCGGGAATATAGATAAATGGTTCAGAGAACCGACAAGTTGATAAATTAAACATGTGCAACACATCGGTAACTTTATTGTGGAAACGTTTCGCCCCACAGTGGCTTCTTCAGTCCAATACAGAGAAGAATGATTAAAAATCATAAGTAGTCGAGTCAATCAGTCCCTCAGGTGAGAATTAATTACCGCAAACTCCTACTGATCTTCAACCACTCTTTGTACTGGACTGAGGAAGCCGCTGTGTGGCGAAACGTTTCCACAACAAAGATACCTTAATGTTGCACATGTGTTTTAGTTTATCAACTTTAAATCGACAAAGTTTTATCGGAGATGACCCGACAAACACAACCAGCGTAGCGTAAATGGTGAACACGTAGGTACCTCTGAGAGCCCTCACCAGAGCAAGCTTGTACCCCTGAGAGCCCTCACCAGAGCAAGCTTGTACCCCTGAGAGCCCTCACCAGAGCAAGCTTGTACCCCTGAGAGCCCTCACCAGAGCAAGCTTGTACCCCTGAGAGCCCTCACCAGAGCAAGCTTGTACCCCTGAGAGCCCTCACCAGAGCAAGCTTGTACCCCTGAGAGCCCTCACCAGAGCAAGCTTGTACCCATGAGAGCCCTCACCAGAGCAAGCTTGTACCCCTGAGAGCCCTCACCAGAGCAAGCTTGTACCTCTGAGAGCCCTCACCAGAGCAAGCTTGTACCTCTGAGAGCCCTCACCAGAGCAAGCTTGTACCCTGAGAGCCCTCACCAGAGCAAGCTTGTACCCCTGAGAGCCCTCACCAGAGCAAGCTTGTACCCCTGAGAGCCCTCACCAGAGCAAGCTTGTACCCCTGAGAGCCCTCACCAGAGCAACCTTGTACCTCTGGGAGCCCTCACCAGAGCAAGCTTGTACCTCTGAGAGCCCTCACCAGAGCAAACTTGTACCTCTGAGAGCCCTCACCAGAGCAAGCTTGTACCTCTGAGAGCCCTCACCAGAGCAAGCTTGTACCCCTGAGAGCCCTCACCAGAGCAAGCTTGTACCCTGAGAGCCCTCACCAGAGCAAGCTTGTACCCCTGAGAGCCCTCACCAGAGCAAGCTTGTACCTCTGAGAGCCCTCACCAGAGCAAGCTTGTACCTCTGAGAGCCCTCACCAGAGCAAGCTTGTACCTCTGAGAGCCCTCACCAGAGCAAGCATGTACCCCTGAGAGCCCTCACCAGAGCAAGCTTGTACCTCTGGGAGCCCTCACCAGAGCAAACTTGTACCTCTGAGAGCCCTCACCAGAGCAACCTTGTACCCTGAGAGCCCTCACCAGAGCAAGCTTGTACCCTGAGAGCCCTCACCAGAGCAAGCTTGTACCCCTGAGAGCCCTCACCAGAGCAAGCTTGTACCCTGAGAGCCCTCACCAGAGCAACCTTGTACCTCTGGGAGCCCTCACCAGAGCAAGCTTGTACCCCTGAGAGCCCTCACCAGAGCAAGCTTGTACCCCTGAGAGCCCTCACCAGAGCAAGCTTGTACCCTGAGAGCCCTCACCAGAGCAACCTTGTACCTCTGGAGCCCTCACCAGAGCAAGCTTGTACCCCTGAGAGCCCTCACCAGAGCAAGCTTGTACCTCTGAGAGCCCTCACCAGAGCAAGCTTGTACCTCTGAGAGCCCTCACCAGAGCAAACTTGTACCTCTGAGAGCCCTCACCAGAGCAAGCTTGTACCTCTGAGAGCCCTCACCAGAGCAAGCTTGTACCTCTGAGAGCACTCACCAGAGCAAGCCCTCTGAGCCCTCACCAGAGCAACTGACTCTGAGGCCCTCACCAGAGCAAACTTGTACCTCTGAAGCTCTCACCAGAGCAACTGACCTCTGAGCCTCACCAGAGCAAACTTGTACCTCTGAAAGCCCTCACCAGAGCAAACTTGTACCTCTGAGAGCCCTCACCAGAGCAAGCTTGTACCTCTGAGAGCCCTCACCAGAGCAAACTTGTACCTCTGAGAGCCCTCACCAGAGCAAACTTGCTTCGCCTTTAACATCTGTGAGACATTTTCTCACATTCTGTGTTCTCTTTGGACATTTCTCTTGTGACCCATTTCACCTCGTGCAACATTTGTTGCAACACATTTGTCCTCAAAGATTTGTTAAGTTACACCATGAATTAAGGAAAGATCCTGGACTTCGCCTTACGAAACAGACAAAGCAAAAGCGATAGTAATTATGGACAAGGTAGATTATAGTGGAAAAATTACACATTATTTCAAGACAGGAATCTGACGTGCCCCTTGGAGTAAAGTGTCTATTCCAATATTCTAAGGGATAACAGTAACAAACAACGGAACGGGTCGGGTTTGAATTCGTGGCAAGTGAGTCCTGAAACTCCAAGCCAGTGCGTAAGATACTCTCTGTTTACGCACTGGGAACCGTGCTAACCTCCCTATGCTGTATAGAAATATATCTAGTTGGATGAATCTTATTGTAGCCAGCTGGCCCAGTGGCTTAACGACTCACTCGCCATGGGTTCAAACCGCATCCGTTCCATGATTAATTTTGAGCATCGGTACATTGGGACCCCAGTGAGGGATCGTGTTATTCAAAATTTCTTTCATTTTCTTAAATTCTAATTCATACCGTTGCTGTTCCTGTTTTCACTGCACTCCTAAATATTCTTCTTTAAGCTCACTTCTCTATTCTTGTTCTTACTTGCAGGGCGAGTCTAATTACCTTTTTTCTTAAAGAGATAATTTCTCCTTTTCAAGGTCCAATCTCTCTTGTTTCCTTCTCTTCGTGTAGTTACTTTTCTCCTACTTCTTTTCACTGTCTAATCTCTCATTTTTTCTCCCTATAATCTAATTTTTATCTTTCTCATTTCCTCATCCTTCAGTTTTTCTTTCTTCCTTCTTTTGAAGTTCTTTCAATGTGGCTATGAAATTACTCCTTGGTCTACACAGACTCCTTGGTCTACACAGACTCCTTGGCCTACACAGACTCCTTGGCCTACACAGACTCCTTAGCCTACACAGATTCCTTGGTCTACACAGACTCCTTGGTCTACACAGACTCCTTGGTCTACACAGACTCCTTGGTCTACACAGACTCCTTGGTCTACACAGACTCCTTGGTCTACACAGACTCCTTGGTCTACACAGACTCCTTGGCCTACACAGACTCCTTGGCCTACACAGACTCCTTGGCCTACACAGACTCCTTGGTCTACACAGACTCCTTGGTCTACACAGACTCCTTGGCCTACACAGACTCCTTGGTCTACACAGACTCCTTGGTCTACACAGACTCCTTGGCCTACACAGACTCCTTGGTCTACACAGACTCCTTGGTCTACACAGACTCCTTGGTCTACACAGACTCCTTGGTCTACAAAGGAGAAAAGAACTTAAAATAAATTACTAACACAATAAAGTCAAAGTAACTTATTTACTTAAACTAAGATAACCTTTGCAATGTTCCTCCTTTATGTTCTTGTTATTTTGATGAAAAAATACTACCCATAGACAAAATATAAGAAAATGAATTGTTAAAGTAAGAGTAGGCACTCCAGTAACACAAAAAATACTCGATAGTAAATTCTTAGGAAGGTTCTGTAACCAATCTGCGTAGAGAATATGTGAGTTGAAAATGGTATAAAGTACCGATGAGTTGATGAGTAAGACACATGGGCAACAGTTGGGTATATTGATGAAACGTTTCACATACACAGTCGGCTTCTTCAGTCAAATGGTGCCTATAATACATTATCCTCTGTACTGGACTGAAGTCTACTGAGTTGGCAAAGAGTGTCAGCAGTAATTATACCCAACTCTTGCACATATGGCTGTAGAATATGTAACGCTTGGCTGGAGACTACTTCACTAACTTGAATAAACGGTTTAATAAAAACGACAAGTTGATTAGTAAGTTACTTGTACAACATTAGGGAATCGATATTCTGGAAACGTTTCGCCAGTGGCTTCTTTCTCTGCACTGGACTAGTAAAACATTTCCAGAATATAGATACCCAAATGTTACACGAGTGACGTTTATCTACTTTACTCACTTATAACAAATACTAAAGAGGAATTCGAAACTCGCGTGTAAGTGAAAGCAGAACTAATGTACCAACCTGCTTCACACAAGTTCCAGTAACGATTTCGAGAGTGTCACAACTCTCTGTAAACAAGAAACTTAAATACACACAGCGAACCACTACAAACATCCGTCTTACTCGAACACCAGAAAAAGACGTGAGAATATAAAACTTTCTACACAAGATACTCACACTTTTTAGCTAGGTATTCTTGCGCGAGTTAAGTGGTAGTATACCGCTTCTTCAGTATACCTTCCAGTAGGTACACTACTCCAGGACGTCTACAGGTGGAATTAAAGTCGAAGTCATGATGACTGCTCAGATCCACTCGTCCTCTTGGATAACCCAGCCAGAGAGGTAACTGAAAAAAAAAAATTCAATTTTCTATTGATTCAAGATATACATATATTACAGTTGCAATATTCAATAGATAAGAAATAAATACAGTAGTGCAACCTTACCCAGAGAATTTACAGTGATCCAAATCTTCATAAAATAATCAGCATTAATTAGAAAAACTAAGAAAATTAAAGTATCCAAGACAGTAATATTTCAGAGGACTGAACGAGGCGACTGTAGCTGAAGTACCTCGTCTCTCCTCACCACAACCAAAACAAACAAAAATAGTAATTGAAAAATAGCTGAAACCCTGAGTAGTAGAGGAGGTAGATGTTAGGTTAATGCAGATTCACCTCAACAGATGGCGCTCCTACACAGCGATCTTCAATCCACACTTTTTCTTCACCACTCTCACACATTAAAAATATAACGCAGCTAGACTTTTATTTTACACTGGAAAACCCAACAAGAATAGGTAATGCTGACACCCATAGACATCTCCACTCATACACATCTCAAGCCATACACATCACCGTCCATACACATCCCCAGCCATACACATCACTGCTACAAGTAACACCTGACTGACTTCATCGCTTCACCATTCGTTTGCTTGTATATACAAAGGTATTGACCAGTCATATTAAGTTTTATTAAATAATCTTTCATTACCTGGAGTTTACCTGGAGAGAGTTCCGGGGGTCAACGCCCCCGCGGCCCGGTTTGTGACCAAGCCTCATGGTGGATCAGGGCCTGATCAACCAGGCTGTTACTGCCGGCCGCACGCAATCCAACGTACGAACCGCAGCCCGGCTGGTCAGGTACCGACTTTAGGTGCCTGTCCAGTGCCTGTCCAGTGCCTGCTTGAAGACAGCCAGGGGTCTATTGGTTGAATACTGTATTTTACTGGAAAGTACCTTTATTATACTTCATAAACTGATTCAACACTGAAGCCCAAAATGTATTTACAATCTTAAGGTCAGGTCATGCGGACTGATTTCGAGAAAAGCCAACTGTACAGGGTCAATTCATGTCCATCAAGTGTACACAAGTGTCCACTAGGTCAACTCCACACTAGGAGGAGCACTTAATGCCACTTAGCGAGTTAAGTAAAGAACTTCAAGACATCATGAATACACAAATAACCCGTACATATGAGAGAGAAGCTTAAGACTCTCTACTACCACTACTACTACCACTACCAGCATTACCTCTACCACTGCTTCTCTACTTCCTTCCTTGTCCCACTGCCCTGACCTATATATACTGATTCCCTCACTTGTGTGTTAGTGTGACTTGTAAATGTGCAAGTTATATAAACCATACCACGGGTGGGGATAGAACTCGCGATCAGAGAGTCATAAAACTCCAGACCGACGCGCTAGCCACTGGGCCAGCTGGCTACAATAAGATTCGTCCAACTAGGTATATACACCATAGGAAAGGTAACATAGGCACAACTGTTGGACGAATCTTATTGTACCAGCTGGCCCAGTGGCTAGCGCGTCGGTCTGGAGTTTTATGACTCTGATCGCGGGTTCTATCCCCGCCCGTAGTATGGTTTGTTTGCAATCGTGTCATTACGATTTCCTGAGTCAAGCTACATAAGTATTGTTCCATAAGTATTGTTCCAGTCACGGTATTGTGCCATTTTGTTCATCATTAATACTTTAATATTTAAACGTTCTTATAAAATTAGTTACGGAAGTGAAATCTATAAAAATATGAAATACATACGACCTCCATATAATATACTATGCATGAAAGAATAGAGAATACAGTTTCTTTACAGACGAATCTCCCGCCAGCGTGGCCGTGACGAACTCTAGCTCAAGTCCCCACAAATCCGTCAACATGACTTACAAAATCGTAATGACACTATTGCAAAAAAACCATACCACGGGTGGGGATAGAACCAGCGGTCAGAGAGTCATTTGCATTAGAACGCTAATCCCTAGAGACTAAATCCCAAATATCCCTTCGCGACACTGTATAGCTGTGTGGTAACGAAACCACATCAACACATATTAATGTAAAACAAAGTGTAAAATTTATCTATTTGAAATGAATAAAGACATGAAAAATAATATTTACACAACAGAATATATTTTAATTAATTTCGGATTTAAAGTCCATTTATCATATTCCAAACGTTAGTTAACTCACAAACGATAATTTTTTGAAGTGAAAGACCAAATTAAATAAAATATACGTAACACTAAAGTGTTTAAGACTCAATTATGTAATTCACTTTCACTTGACCCCTAATTAACATGTGTATCACATATTTTACTGTTACACAAATAATCAAAACACAGGAGAAACTCAGGACGATGTTTCGGTTCGATCTGGACCATTAACTTATCCGAAAAGTCGTCATAAGTTTCTCTCTCCTGTGCAGGTTATTTGTTCCAGTCACGGTATTGTGCCTTTTTGTTCTCTATTTGATAGTTTATTGTACATCCAGGCTAAGGAAATGAACACCTTTGTAGCAGAACTTCCTACATGATCGACCATTACTTTTTCTGCTACATCGAACGCCAAACCTGGTAGAAACATTGAGCGTGTTTCTTTACACCTGTTGTCTATGTTCACCCATTAGTAAAATGGGTACCTGGGTGTTAGTCGACTGGTGTGGGTCGCATCCTGGGACAAAACTGCCCTAATTTGCGGGAAATGCTCAACATAACAAGCGGCTTTCTATATAGTAGTATGTCATTGATGTCAGCTATGGTCTGTATACCTGTATACATGTACTTGTAGTAAATAAAGATATATTATTACTTCCAGTGTCTGCAAGTTACTTTTCCACTACCAATCCCACTTGTGACCACTACTAATATCTCCTCCTTATGTTCCTCAATACAAGTGTCCTTTCTCACGTTTTTGTATTAGAGTGATAAAGCACATGAAGGTTGACGCGTCGTTCCAATAAAGAAACCCAGATATTGTACCTTTGAGTTATTCATCAAATTTTCAGTATTATATTACTTAGATCTAATTATGGAACTAGTTGTGTCTGCCCCAATTTTGTTCAACCAGTTGAGACACTCATGCTGTTTACTGATAGCCGACTAATTGATTATTGACAAATATTCATCTTATGAAGCAACAGAGCATTGAAGCAGAAATTGAAGAGATTAGGTCCCATAGCCTTGTTTTAACAGAGTTTTTCCACTCGCTAGTCTTCCTTCCCGTAAAGCCTTATCCAGCATGGCCGTTATTCCCCCTTTCCCTTTATCTTTCTCTCTCCCATGCTGCCTCTCATGACTCTCACTGTGCTGCCTCTCCAATTAGCGACCTCCTGAGCATTACATTCAACGACACGTTACGAGCCTCCCTCCCGAGGCTCACTCTGCTGGTGCTTCTCTGCATGTTTTCAGACTACTGAAACTCCTTATTCTTATCGTTAATTTGTCTCGTACTCACCATGTTATCAGCCGTCTGAGTCTCACTCTCCTCTTTTCGCTTCTTTCTCATGTTTACTTAATAGGATTTGTTCAGTTCTTACCACATATTCAGAATGTTAAAAGCCTCTTGAAATTCATATTTTCTCGCCGTGATCCTTTAAAAATTTTGATTTATGGCTCAACAATTATAAAAGGAAGGTAATCTTTTGAGTACTACACTCTGATCCTATTATCGCTCGGTGTTTATTAATTATTAATTTGTTTTGCTTCCCTCTTAGGTTAAGTGGAAAACTGGATACGAGTGACTCTCTGGGGAAATGGAATAGCTTGATGTGACTGAATTAGAGATAACTTTCCTACTGATTATTTCTTTTCTTTTAACAGTTGGCACCCATGATGTGCAGGACCATGTAATGGTAACCTGACTGATCCAGCACATCTTGCAAGCACTTGAAAAGTGTCTGAGTTATTTTACCTTGGTTTCCTTAATATTTTTTTTTATGTCTGCTAGCATATGGAATACAGGTGTTAAATCTTAGATATTGACAGTTTACTAATTTCGCTCAAGGGACAGCTGCATTGCAAACGTATTATTCTGAATTTGCAACAGATTCCCTCACAGTTACGTAGTTTTGCCTATGTATATCCCATGGAAATGACTAGCATTTTTTCGTAAACACATTATTAGAAGTAATTTTTTCTTCAGTCTAGAGAATACATTCCAAGTCTTTGAAGATTCTTCCATTTCCTATTTTGATTTACTGACTGTATGTGACTATCAAATTTTCCGTTTATTTTTGTATAGTTATTACACATTTTTTTTCTTGTAGGCGAAAAGGCTTTCAACAGTAACTATACTGATACGGCTTATCTTATTAAGAAAGCTCTAATAATCTAATCTGTTAATTTCTTGTCTTTATGAGCAGTAACTGGAAACGTAGAGATAAATGCAGTATATTGCGATCCTTTACTGACTACGTTTCGCTATGTGGGGGTTTATCAAGCGGCTTGATAGAGAACACTGTGTGCGAAACGTCATTAATAAAGGATCGAATTATACTGCATTTTTGTCTATGTTTCCATCGTGTCGGAATTTTATACAATTTATCTCCAGGACCAGTAAACGGAAAAGTTTTATATTATTATACAAGGACTTCATAACCACCGTGTGTTGTGTGATACAGTGTAACTGCATAGCTTGAGTTAGTTCCGAGTTATGCTTTCATTGCATAATATTCTTATAATGAGATTTTATTTCAGCACTATACAATGTTTATACAGAGATAGGTGACATTATGGTGTGCATGGAGAAGGCCCACAATTATGCAGAGAATTACGGATTTAGGCATTGTCAAATATATTAACTGCCTCTAACCACTAATAGTTTTAATATAAGTTTGTGGTTATCCCATTGTTTTCTGAAATAGTTTTGGTGTTAATGTAAAGTGAGATTTTCTGAGCGTGAAACTATATTATTTTTTATGAGTATTAAGAGAGGCTATATAGATATTGGGAAATGAGGTAATCAGGTATGACCCACTGTGGGTAAAGGTAGGTACAATTCCATGGATCAAGAGACATTCTCCGGTATCAAGGCACTTAAGAGTAGTAACCAGGGTCCATCAACCTCGATCAACTAGTGTCAGCCAGGTGTCAATCCCTGCCAGGTGTCAATCCCTGCCAGGTGTCAATCCCTGCCAGGTGTCAATCCCTTCACTTACACAATGGACAGAAATCCTAAATCGCGAACAAGCGATCCAAGATGCAAAATGATTTCGCGAGACATGATGACGGTTTTGAGGGGACTTGAGGTAGAGTTCGTCACGGTAACAGTGTCGGAGATTCATCTATAAAAACTTGCATTTGTGGTCACAGTGGTGGCCCATGCTAACCTCCCTATGGTGTATAAATATAGCTAGTTGGATGACTCTTATTGTAGACAGCTGAGCCGGTGGCTTACGCACTGGCCTGGAGTTTGAAGACTCACTAGCAATGGGTTCGAACTCCACCCGTACCGTGGCTTGTTTGCAATCGTGTTATTACGATTTCGTGACACATACAGGCATACATACATACATTTCGCTTGGCTACGTATTTTTAGCCAAGTTAAGTAACATTTTTAATAGAGTATTGTATAAAAATGTTAACTAACTCAGGTGACAAAGGTGAACCCAACAGCATTTCATAAACTTAGCTGTTAAAAAAAATCTTCACAAATATGTTGTGGAAAACCCACAATTCAATTAGACTCGAGACCGTCCCTTAAGGCACAAGGAAATGCGGATCCCTTTCAGCGAATTTACATGTCAAAAACACCACCATATTATTTACAGGGACTCAAGTGTACAAACAATCAGCACCAAAACAAATAATTTGTTTTCCAGATAAATGTTTCTCATTTTCCCTACAAAGTTCTATGAATTTAATAAGTGTGAGATTGAAGAAGTACATAAACACGAGGAAAGTACATAAACACGAGGAAAGTACATAAACACGAGGAAAGTACATAAACACGAGGAAAGTACATAAACACGAGGAAAGTACATAAACACGAGGAAAGTACATAAAGAGGAAAGTACATAAAGAGGAAAGTACATAAAGAGGAAAGTACATAAACACGAGGAAAGTACATAAACACGAGGAAAGTACATAAACACGAGGAAAGTACATAAACACGAGGAAAGTACATAAACACGAGGAAAGTACATAAACACGAGGAAAGTACATAAACACGAGGAAAGTACATAAACACGAGGAAAGTACATAAACACGAGGAAAGTACATAAACACGAGGAAAGTACATAAAGAGGAAAGTACATAAAGAGGAAAGTACATAAAGAGGAAAGTACATAAAGAGGAAAGTACATAAACACGAGGAAAGTACATAAACACGAGGAAAGTACATAAACACGAGGAAAGTACATAAACACGAGGAAAGTACATAAACACGAGGAAAGTACATAAACACGAGGGAAGTACATAAACACGAGGAAAGTACATAAACACGAGGAAAGTACATAAACACGAGGAAAGTACATAAACACGAGGAAAGTACATAAACACGAGGAAAGTACATAAAGAGGAAAGTACATAAAGAGGAAAGTACATAAAGAGGAAAGTACATAAAGAGGAAAGTACATAAACACGAGGAAAGTACATAAACACGAGGAAAGTACATAAACACGAGGAAAGTACATAAACACGAGGAAAGTACATAAACACGAGGAAAGTACATAAACACGAGGAAAGTACATAAACACGAGGAAAGTACATAAACACGAGGAAAGTACATAAACACGAGGAAAGTACATAAACACGAGGAAAGTACATAAACACGAGGAAAGTACATAAACACGAGGAAAGTACATAAACACGAGGAAAGTACATAAACACGAGGAAAGTACATAAACACGAGGAAAGTACATAAACACGAGGAAAGTACATAAACACGAGGAAAGTAAGGAAGCAAATCACGAGGAAGAGCTATAGAGCACGACTCCTCTAACATAAATTATAGGTATTAACAGATTGTTAATACCTATAATTTCTGCCTTTGGAAGTAAATACACAAAGGGAAGCTCAGGGAAATGGGATGCAAATATATTAAGTAATTCGGGATAATCATACAATAAAGTCCTAGGATTAGCATTGCAAGTACATTGCATCCTGCATTTAGGGATAGAAGGAAGTTTAGCAAACATTTATCAATCCTAGAGTGTATCATTGGTTTTTCTTTAGCAAATATTCGGTAAGTGAAGATAACCAAATTATTCTCCATATCAAACCATACCACGGGCGGGGTTAGAACCCGCGATCATAGAGTCTGGGGGTTTATGACTCTGATCGCGGGTTCGAACCCCGCCAGTGGTATGGTTTGTTTGCAATCGTGTCATTACGATTTCGTGAGTTATTTTTCATATCGCTATTAGCAATAGTGAGAGGATGTTTAAGTTCTGTGAAAATAGCACACAGTAGCTATTCTTTAAAGAACAAGGCACAATACTGTTACAATACACAAACAACCCACACATAGAAGAGAGGAGCTTACTACGACGTTTCGGTCCGTCTTGGACCATTTACGTAGTCACAAGTTTCTCTCTCTATGTGCGAGTTATTTGTAAATAGTTATTCTTTATTCTCGCGAAAGTCACATTTATTAAAACTTGTGGAAAACTGTTTATGAAGGTAAAAGAATAAAATGACCTTATGAATGCAACTGATGCACGGGAAGGGAGAAAACTGACAGACTAAAACTCAGAACACATTTCTGGAAATCATCCAAAGCAAGTGGATAAAAACAAGTTTGTCAGGCAATTGTTTCCTGCATTTTCTGTTTCTTAGTACTGTCGGAACAACACCTTCTTGTTATGGCTATTCTTATCTATTGTTCCTTATTACATCCTCCGTTCTCATGCTGAATGCAATGTCATATTGTTCCAGACCATCGAGCTGAACTCTTCTCCAAGTTGAGGGACTGACCACCTCAAATACTTTTTTTCCAAGGTTGAGGGACTGATTACATCATCTTTATATCACTAGTACATCTGCTGTCTCTGTATTTCACTGAAGAAGCCTACTGTGTAGGCGAAAAGTTTCATCAGTAAAGATACCCAACTGTTGCACATGTGTCTTAATCTTCAACTTGTTACTTGAATAACGTCCCTCTAGACAAACACTAGAGCATCTCTTAATTCACTGGACTTCCTGCATTTTGTATTGCTATTAGGAAATTTAGTGAATTTAGAGATGTTCTCCTAGGAATAAGATAAAGAGGAGAGGAGGCAGTATCTCCTGGGGAACCGCGTGCCTTTGCTCAGGAGTATGATAAGAGGAGAGGAGGCAGTATCGTGCGTTGTGACTTACAAAATTAGTGACTAGTCCCAGGTTTTCTGAAGCCGAACCTCAGCAATTTTCCCGTTCTTGAATCAGACCCCGAGTTTTGCAGTGGCCAATTGAACACTGGGTGGCATTTGTTGACACAGCCTTACATTGGAAAGCTCAGGAATACTCAGCTTGCCTATATGAAAACTGTCAGCAACAGTGCTCATGAATCGACTTCAAGTGCGTATCAATGTATTCTAGAAAAAACATAAACGGGAGTTCACATAGAATGAGCATTATCCTGGACAGTCGTATACGATTTTTTTCGATACCAATCTAATATATTAAAATAATGGTGTAAATCAATCACACGCAGTTGGTGTTTAGAAGATGTTAGTCCAGCAGATCGTATTTCTCTGGAGGACTGTGTACTAAACGAGCAATACGCTGGGGACAAACTATCAGAAGAAACGTTTTTCAGGTCATTTCGGTAGTGACGTGGTGGATAATCACCTTGCCTATAAGGAACTGTCATAGGTAACTAATTTCAGATGAAAGGCATCTGAACCTTTAAAATGCAAATAGTCTCAAAAGCTCGGTCATGCAATACACTCCTGGGTCTATCCACGTAAGGCTAGAGCGTCTCCATGTCCTTGGATAAAGAGCTCTTTGCCGACATCATGGTTGTAATTTTTTAAAGGGTGGAGGGGTAAGCCAGCGAAAGGCCTCGGCCAGAGGACCAAAACTCCAGCTGGAAACACTTGTCCTGTTTCCTGACAAATCTAACCTAACCAAGACCATGCCACTAGCAACCAAGGGGTAGGGAAACCTTTTTATGTATTAATATTGGTAGAATTACCGACAATATGTTAAGTAAAAGGACACAAATGCAACTAATGAGCCACAATAAAATGTCTCATTAGTTGCATTTGTGTCCTTTTACTTAACAAACCTTTTTATGTTGGAAGGCCGCATTAATTAAAGTTACCTGTAATCTAATAAGGCCGCATTCAAGAAATTTTTATTAGATATAATGCATAATGTCGGTTATTTTGTAAAAAGTTAATTATTATATAATAACTTCAAGAAAAATAATTCATTCAGAGTGCCGCACTCAATGCCCTAGAAGGCCGCATGCGGCCTTAAGACCGCAAATTCCCCACCCTTGAAATAACCCCATAAAGTCAAACAATGGGTCCACGTTTCCACCGGGTGTCTTCATGCATGTAAACTTTACTCAAGAAATTCAACCTCCGCTGAGCATGACTTGAAGATTAATAAAAGCTGTGTGCAGCAGCAGACGTCACAAGAATCTTCTGCTTCTGTAAACCCAATTTCGTGGTCAAGAAAATCTGAGGTTTAATATTGACTGGAAGATTGTGAAGACCATTTGGGGGTTGGGGGGGTAATCTTCCTATTTTACTGCAAAAGTGACTTTTGTTCGTATATCTTTGTCAGTAGTAGTCAATAGTTATTAACAGGGCTTATTTGTTATTAACAGGGCTTTATTTGTTATTAACAGGGCTTTATTTGTTATTAACAGTGATTTATTTATTAACACTGCTATATTTATTAAATAGGCTTTATTTATATATAACAGTGCTTTATTTGTTATATATAACAGTGCTTTATTATATATAACAGTGCTTTATTTATTACACTGCTAAATTAATTAAAAGTACTTTATTAAAATTGCGTTATATGTTATTAACAATGCTTTATTTATTAACAGTGTTTTTAACAGTGCTTTGTTTTAACAGTGATTTGTTAGTTATTAACAGAACATTGTTATTAACAGTGATTTGATATTAAGAGTGATTTGTTATTTGTGCCTTTTTGTTATTAGCAGTGATTCTTTTTGTCAGATGTGTATTACTAGTCAAAGCAAGTTTTTCCCCCACTCACTCACTCACTCACTCACTCCACTCACTCACACTCACACACACTCTCTCTCTCTCACTCTCTCTCTCTCTCTCTCTCTCTCTCTCTCTCTCTCTCTCTCTCTCTCTCTCTCTCTCTCTCTCTCTCTCTCAAATTTCATCAGCATCTTTCACTTTATCATCACACTGACTTATATAAGCTGACAGTTTCCTTTGGTCTCTATTTTAAGGATTAAAGTATTCTTGTCTGGTGGGAAAAAGTTTCGTGGGGTCCTAATGACCTTCGTGTAGTCGATAAGATTCAATCCCCATTAACCTAACCTCATCATCTTTCACAAATGATTTTGATGCGGGATTTTGATGTTAGGGTGCTACTGTTATGGAGGGTGGTCGATAAGCAGGGCCATATGTGGCCATATGTGGCCATATATGGCTTGCTTGTCGATTTTTTGTGTCCAAAGGAACCATTTTATATTTAAACAGAAATTTGCTCCTTAAATGAGATTGTTTGCGAGAGTTACAGTTTGCATGACAGGTTCTGAAGTTCTGGTGGTATGTATAGAAAAATACCATCAGAATAACCAATTGGTATGCGAGATTTCCGTTCAGAATCTTGCATAAATTGATACACGTTCAGTACGTGTGAGGGAGGTATGTCTAGGGTACAGAACACGTCAGTCTGCGCTAAGGTTACCTTTGAGCTGAATCATGCATCTAATCTACTGAATCATGCATCTAATCATGCATCTGATCCACTGAATCATGCATATGATCTACTGAATCATGCATCTGATCTACTGAATCATGCATCTGATCTACTGAATCATGCATCTGATCTACTGAATCATGTATCTGATCTACTGAATCATGCTCTAATTTACTGAATCATGCTCTAATTTACTGAATCATGCTCTAATTTACTGAATCATGCTCTAATTTACTGAATCATGCTCTAATTTACTGAATCATGCTCTAATTTACAAAAAAAATAATTAAAATGCTCAGTGATGGACATGAGCAGTCAGATTCACGAGGTAAACTGTGTTCAACATGAAATGGGAGGAAGAATTTATGTTCCATGGTATGGTACTCTAACTTATGGCATTATGAAATGTAGCACAAAAAAATAGGATGCCATGTATGAGGAAAAACCACGAACCAATATTTTGATAAACCTGAAAAGCAAACAACGAATATCGAAAACTTAAAACATGAAACTGCTAGTCGTGGGGCTTCATATATAGTCGCTCGAAGTAGCTCAATATCCTATGGAAAAAAAAAGAACTATTTAGAGATTGAGAAGAGGAAGAAGAATTCATGGCACAAACGTTTGGGAAAGATAAAATTTTCAGAAAATTTTAGTGGGCATTGAAAGAAGAGCATGTGAATATAATGACCGGGTTTCTTTCAATATGAAAAATATAATGTTTTTTTTCGTTATGTAAACTATAATGTGGCACTGCAAATTATTTCCTTTGGCTTAGAACGACACCATAATTGACAGTGACAAAATCAAATACTTGTATTCACACGTTTAGATAAAGATTTTGAAGAAAACAAAAATCACACTTGGATAATACGAATGGTTTAAATATTTCTGCATTTCCTAAACTGCAAATAAACTTGGAGGATTTCAAAATTGTTTTATTTTTGGAAGTGACGGTAGAAGAACAATTATTAACAATAAAGTGGGAGCAGTAGTTTTGCTGAAGGAAATGGAATTAAGAGAAAAAAGACACAATACTGTGACTACAACAATAAACAAAACCCACACATAGGAGAAAGGAGCTTAAGACGACGTTTCGGTCCAAGTCGGATCGAAACGTCGTCGTAAGCTTCTCTCTCTCTACGTGCGGGTTATTTGTGTACACTGCATTATTCACCAAAAACAATATCGAAAAACACATTACAGATCAATTATGTAGACTCTAATTAGCATTGTGGATTTAATTAGAGGAAATAAATCTCAGAAGTGTAGGAAATTCATATATTTTCTTAAAGAATTGAATGCATAATTTAGCGACTTACCACTGCGCTTAAAACCCAGACGCCTAAACACTGGAAAAAAATCTTGAGAATTTCTTTGCCACGGGAAAAAGAGTTTCTCTACTTTCTTTAGAAGGAATAACTTAGCAACACGTAATGCTATTAAGATGAAACGCGAGATAGAAACAGTTTTCTAGCTAGTTTGAAACACCGAAGTTTCCCCAACTTGAAGCAACGGCTATTTATTTTGCATTTAAAGAAAATAATAATAATAATAATAATAATAATAATAATATCTTTATTTACTACAAGTACATGTACAAGGTATACAGACCATAGCTGACATCAATGACGTACTACTATATAGAAAGCCCCTTGTTATGCTGAGCATTTCGGGCAAATTAGGTCAGTTTTGTCCCAGGATGCGACCCACACCAGTTGACTAACACCCAGGTACCCATTTTACTGATGAGGAACACAGACAACCAGTGTAAGGAAACATGCTCGATGTTTCCAATCTCGCCGGGAATCGAAGCCGGACCCTCGTCGTGTGAACTAGAACATTAGCCTACAGGCCACGGGGCACCGTGGATAAAGCCCTCATTTCTTTTTGTTTTCAATGCAGACTTTTCCAGCACAGCAGATGAAATTAAGGTTTGAGTTCGAAAAGAGATTAGTAAACCCTAACAAAAATTAAGTCTAGTTTTCATCTATTTGACACTTCCATGGAATCATTTATGCAGAGACAGTCACCAAATACTCAACTTGCTTACGGAAAAAATACGAAGGGCATGATAAATATGACGTGCACAACACTGGAATCTTTAATAAGGAGAGGCTAACCTGCACAGAAGGCTGTGTTAAACTAATACGGAGGCGAGTTCTAAATTGATGAAATTAAAGTAATGATAAAGGCAAGGAATGTTTTGGTTAGTTGATGTTAAGGGTTAAGTTATGAATTTTGTCAAGAGTCTCTTGTGCCATACTCTGTCGAAAGCCCCAGCCATGTACTGCCCTACTACACAGCTGTTCTTGGATTCATTCAGTGACTTGTGACACATAGTGGAGAGGTTAAACAGCAGACCAGGAGCAGAGTGATCTTTTCTGAAGCCATAATGACGATCGCAAAGCAGCAATTGGTAATCGAAAAGCGTTGTCATTTGCCCTAAGGTTATTGTCTCAAGAACCTTGTCAGTGATTGACAGGAGTGGCAATGGTCTGTAATTGCTGATTTCTACTCTGCTCTGCTCTTGTTTTTGCCTCTTTCCACAAAGAATGCTATTTTCACTGTTACAAGTGGTGCTGATAGATAAGAGTTAGAGGTGATGCTAGCTGGTCTCCATATCTCAATAATCTTGCGCTCATCTGAACCCACAGCCTTTTCTTGGACCAAGGATTTAAGAAAATACACTCCATCCTAACTTATTGTCACCTCTGACAACTTGTGGCTAGCAAATGAGGTCTACTTGCTGGATCAGGAACTTGCATCTTAAGAGCAAAATGTTCAGCAAAGAGGTCTGCTTTTTCTTGACTGCTAGTACAGACGGTTCCATCCTGCCGATTTAGAGGTGGAATGTCATCATGTGAATAACCTTGTAGGTATTTGACCAAGGACAACCAGGTTCTGGAGCCCATTCTACCTGATTCCATCTTTCCTTTTGTCAGCCTCCCATTTAGGGATGGCCCACTTTTGGGCTTCTTCCATTTACCGAAAGGGTTGTCCATGCAGGTTCCTATTATAAATAGCGGGATACCTCTTATACTTTCCAAATCTTATACTTAGCAGTAGCAGCCTCTCGACAACGAAAGCCGAACCAAGGCTGATCTGAAGGCCTCGTCACATGCTGCCTGAGAGGGATGTATTTGTGTTGGTGATTAAGGATGTGTCCAGTGAAGGCATTCGCTTACCTATCAACATCATCTTGGAGAAGAGCATTGTACTCGGAGGCGGCAAGCGCCGAACAAAGGGCCAGCTAGTTTCCACTTTCCCACAGCCAGGTTGAGTGTATAGAGGCTTCACCTAGATCTATTGGAATCTTCAGTGTAGTAAAGACAGCCTTGTGGTCAGATGATCCAACATAGCCAAGGGGTTTACAAGCGACTATGCCTTCATATAGATCACTAACTACTGGGTCAAGAGAGGAGGCCGAGATGCGAGCAGAGAAGTCAACATTGTTTTTCCAGTCAAACACTACAAGGAGTACATAAAAAAATCCTTACTTTAATATGTTGATTTTGAGGTTACCAACAATTATTATATGTTGATATTTATGTTGAAGGAAAAGGAAGTCCAGATTTCCCATCAGGAAGTTGATAGGGTCCTCTTGCTGCCACTGAGGTCTGTATATTGCACATGACAATACAGAGGAACTAGTGTTTATGTATAGCATGAAGAACATCTCTAAATGATTAGGGATGGCAACATCAATGAACTTGGCATGTACACTTTTAAAAAAGCTTAAGGCAACGCCTCCTGGACCTTGCCTGTCTCGTCTTATCCATGAGGTGTAGCCCAGCAAATCCAGCAAAGTTTTCTGGATTCCAGTCGTCCAACAATGTATCAACAATGGCGATCGTGTCAGGAGGAAGAGTCCTCCCGAAACTGTGCGTGAGCTCACCAACATTGGAAATTAAACCAGTGTTTTAGAGAACAGACAAATTTACTTTTTTTTAAGATTGTTGAACTGAACACATCGACTGGAACAGATTGCACACTGAAGCTGTAAGTGCTACAGAAATATGGATTTATAAAAGGCATCTAAACAAGCAATTTGGAAACATATTTAACAATATACTGTGCAGGGTGCTGGTTATAGTCAGAGGGCTTCTGACCTTGGTTCAGGACCCCTGAACTATCCATTGTATAACGGTACATAGATCTCCCAGTGCTTATAACCTAGGAGGTGAATGTGTTCAGATATTTGGGAGTGGATGTGTCAGCAGATGGGTATATAAAGGATGAGGTGAATCTTAGAATTAACGAGGGGAAAAAGGTGAGTGGTGCACTGAGGAGCTTGTGGAGACAGAGAACTATATCCATGAAAGCAAAGAGTGGAATGTATGAGAGTATAGTTATACCAGCACTCTTGTATAGGTGTGAGACATGGGTTGTGAATGTTGCAGCAAGGAGAAGGCTGGAGTCAGTGGAGATGTCGTGTCTGAGGGCAATGTGTGGTGTGAATATAATGCAGAGAATCCGTAATTTGGAGATTAGGAGGAGGTGTGGGATTACCAAAACTATTATCCAGAGAGCTGAGTAGGGGTTGTTGAGATGGTTTGGACATACAGAAAGAATGGAGCAAAATAGAATGACTTCGAGAGTGTATAAATCTGTAGTGGAGGGAAGGCGGGGTAGGGGTCGGCCTAGAAAAGGTTGGAGGGAGGGGGTAAAGGAGGTTTTGTGTGAGAGGGGCTTGGACTTCCAGCAAGCGTGCGTGAGCGTGTTAGATAGGAGCGAATGGAGACAAATGGTTTTTGGGACTTGACGTGCTGTTGGAGTGTAGGCAAGGTAACATTTATGAAGGGTTTCAGGGAAACCGGCAGACCGGACTTGATTCCTGGAGATGGGAAGTACTGTGCCGGCACTCTGAAGGAGGGTGTTGCAGTTTTGTAGCTGTAGTGTAAGCACGCCTCTGGCAAGACAGTGATGAAGTGAATGATGATGAAAGGTTTTCTTTTACGGGCCACCCTGCCTTGGTGGGAAACGGCCGATGTGTTAATAAAAAAAAAAATATTTCACGCTGTCTGTCTTTTCCATTTACTCGCATGTATCCATGTTATCTCTCTCCCTCTATCCCTATCTCTCCCTCTCCCTCTCTGCATCACTTTCGCCCGTCTTTATTCCGCTCTCCTGAAACTCACAACATAGCTCACCATGTCCACTCCCACCATCATCAATCACTACACCGCCCTCCATACACCTGCCCTGCTTCACCACACACCCGCCTCACCTACACCAATCACTCAAGTAAGGATGAAACCTGATCACATATAACACAATTTTACAAATGGCCTCTAGATTGTCAGCGAAGTCCATTTCCTGCCTCCATTTTCCTTCTCTCTCTCTTCTCTCTCTCCCGATCTCTGTTTCTCTCTATCGCTGCCACACACAACTATTCTCTTCTTCAACACTTTTTGTAACTCTGCCTTCCAACCTACACTGCCGCCAACTTCACTATACATACGTGGCTCATCCAAGCCAAGTTCTGGCTGCCTTACACCTGCCATTGTCTGCAGGGAGGCAGCATCATGCTGTGTTTTTTATATATATATATATATATATATATATATATATATATATATATATATATATATATATATATATATATATATATATATGTATGTATGTGTGTTTAATATATACGTACATACACTCATATTACAAAATACACATATTGTACATTAGGCGCATAATATACATGCCATTCAGGGGACTCGTATCCTGGAAGTCAAATACAAGCCACGGATGATGGCTACTACGCCGTGAGGTCTACAATAAAGAGATACTGAAATATACCATAACCGAACACTTTGGAAGGTTATGATAGCCATCAAGTGCGACCCAATTTCAGAGTTATATTCTGCACCTGTCTGTTGGGTTGGGATAAAATTCGTGTATAAAATTACTATGGGTAGCAGCTGGTGGCCAGTCAAAAATTCCTCATGTTATGTGGCATACATTGGTGTCTTTTGGGCACAGCCCTTATGGTGTATTGGTTAGTTTCGGTTGTGTTTTTAGCCTTGGTGTGTTTGTGTCTCTGACAAATCTTTGGAAAATGTGACAACTGATCATTGAACGGGTGGGGCTTGAACCCAGGGCAAGCGAATCTTAAAACTCACAGGCCAGTGCGCTAAGCACTCGGTCAATGTGCTCTAGTAAGACTCAGCCAACTAGGTATATTGATATACACCATAGGGAGGTTAACATGGGCCACCACTGACCACAAATGCAGGTTTTAACATTCGAATCCCGCACCAGCGTGGCTGTAGCGTACTCTAGCTCAAGTCCCTTCAAAGCCTTGACTTTCTACAATCGTGTTATTACGATTTCGCGAGCGTGACGATTGTTTACTATGAATATGACGATTGTTTACTATGGATATGTATATTTCTCCCGATTTTTCGAGATGTATAAATTGGATTTTGAAGCAATCACATCCGACTTGTGCATTTTTGCTTGTACGTAGATTTGGAGCTTAATTAATGTATTGAGAGAAGCTTCCCATTTCATATTATACTTGTGGTTCTCGACATGCTGGTTATGTCATGTGCAAATGTAAAGATCTTTCATGTTCAGTTATTTATATAATTACATTTCTACTTGTCTGTCACATGGATAATTAGCCTCAATATTTGAATGGAATTCCATAATAACCAGACATATCAGAAATTGTTCGTTTCAGATACATATGTTGATGCACAAATAACCCGACTTTTCGGGTTCAAGTCTTATCGAAACGTCGTCCTAAGCGTTTATCTCTATGTGCGGGTTATTTGTGTATTGTTCCAGGCACGGTATTGTGCCTTTTTGTTCCCTATCAGTGACTAAGAGACGACTCGTTTACGAGTGCTAAATATCAGTAACTACTCTCAACTTCTGGCTAACTGATGCTGGTAACAGTGATTAAGCAACAATTGGCATACTGATGCTGGAATCTAGTAACTGACTACCAATTTACCAGGGTTCAGCATCAATAAACAAATAAACAAACTGTCACATTTTACAGAGTCGAAACATACGTCAGGAAGCAGAATCTATCAGCCAGGTTATTATTCTAATCTTTGAAAACATGTGAGATTTACGCCATAAAAATGAACACAGTAAAACTCTCTTGGCTGGACAAGATGTTTACTAACAGACATTCAACGAGGAGCTGAAGTTACTGGGACAGAGATAAATGCAATGATGACCTGAAGTTACTGGGGCAGAGACAGATTCAACGAAGAGCTGAAGTTACTGGGGCAGAGACAGATTCAACGAAGAGCTGAAGTTACTGGGGCAACCAAATTCAAAGAGGAGCTGAAGTTACTGGGGCAGAGACAGATTCAACGAGGAGGTGAAGTTAGTGTGACGGAATAATTAACGAGAAAACAAAGGACAGAGGCACCAAGCGAAGTATTAGCAGACAGAACGCATATAGAACGAGGAACCCAAATGAAGCTATATTGAACATTTACCAGTAACACATCTAAGCAACAATATATTACGTCTTCTCTCTCATCCCTTAGAGATCTACAATTAACCTTCCCTTCCATATCTCCCTTCCCTTTTTCTCTTCTCTCCTCTCCAGTTCACTCCCCGCTGTTTCTCTCCCTCTCACTACATCTTTACCCTTTTCCACACTTCCCATATCACCCCTCAACATAAGAGTGCCACCTACTTATTGATCTGCATTCCTTCCACAGCCTGACCTATTTACCTCTATCCTCTCTCCATTCATCAAGATGACACTCTTCCTGTGACACCTCTATCCTTTCGTGTAACTCTCTCTGCCCCTCATTTCCTGATCCAGTCCCAGCCTCCCCACTTTTATTTCCAGGTTACCAAAGCTTTATTCGTTAAGAAAACCTGGATATTCTGGAGACCACAACCTGATTCCTTAGGAAAACCTGGAGATCTAGGCGACCAAATTTTTTCCTTTCCCATTGGAAAACCAGGAGATCTAGAAGACCACAGCGTCTTTCCTTTGGAAAACCTGGAGATCCAGGAGACCACAGCTTTTTTTCCAAGGAAATCCTGGAGATCTAGGAGACCAACCTCTCCCTGTAATTCTCCCAGAATGATATTTTTATCATTAATATATTCATGGAGAACCGCTAAACCCGTAGGGGTTATATAACTCCTGGGGAATGGGAGGTAATCAAGTTTGTTCCGAGAAAAGAGAAAAAATAGTTCCGGTGCCTAGGATCAAGAGCCCTTCACTAGCTTCAAGGCTCTTCCCACCATCTTTTAAAGGAAGAAGAATTGAGTAATTGCATTACTCGTCTTGTAGTGTTGGAGAGTGTGCTAGAGATAGTGCGTGTTGGAGAGAGTGCGTGTTGGAGAGAGTGCGTGTTGGAGAGAGTGTGTATTAGAGAGAGTGCGTGTTGGAGAGAGTGCGTGTTGGAGAGAGTGTGTATTAGAGTGCGTGTTGGAGAGAGTGCGTGTTGGAGAGAGTGCGTGTTGGAGAGAGTACGTGTTGGAGAGAGTGCGTGTTGGAGAGAGTATAACGATAATGGTTGAGGGTGAATAATCTTCGGAGGCGTAGCGTAGATTTATTTGTATTTTTAAATACTGGCAGTGTGTTCTGCTGGTCCCCAAGGCCCCCAGGGCCCCCAGCCTGCGAGGGAGCTGTTGATCGTAGTCTGCTGCGTGATTGAGAACAACGCAGGGTGTTGCGGTGTGAGCTGAAGGTAGGCCTATGGCCACTAGGCGGCAACACAAGCCTACGGACACAGCTCCCCTAACTACAAGAGTGCGTTTTGGAGAGTGTATTGGAGAGTGTATTGGAGAGTGTGTTGGAGAGTGTGCTGGAGAGTGTGCTGGAAAGTGTGCTGGAGAGTGTGTGTTGGAGAGTGTGTGTGTGTGTGTTGGAGAGTGTGTGTGTGTGTTAGAGAGAGTGTGTGTGTGTGTTAGAGAATGTATGTGTGTTGGAGAGTGTGTGTGTGTTGGAGAGTGTGTGTGTGTTGGACAGTGTTGCAGTGTCTCACGTAGTGTCTTTTAGTATCTTGCAGTGTTGCAAAGGTGAAAATGGGTTGTAGTCTTGCAGAGTGACTGGCAGACTGTCTTGCAGAGTGACTGGCAGACTGTCTTACAGAGTGACTGGCAGACTGTCTTGCAGAGTGACTGGCAGACTGTCTTGCAGAGTGACTGGCAGACTGTCTTGCAGGGTGACTGGCAGTCTTGCAGAGTGACTGGCAGACTGTCTTGCAGAATGACTGGCAGACTGTCTTGCAGAGTGACTGGCAGACTGCCTTGCAGAGTGACTGGCAGTCTTGCAGAGTGACTGGCAGACTGTCTTGCAGAGTGACTGGCAGACTGTCTAGCAGAAAGTCTTGCAGTGTGTCTGCCAGAGTGTCTTGAAGACTGGAAGAGTGTCTTCCAAATCGTCTGCCAGTGAATAAATCTTCTCTTCAGTTAGCAGGAGCTAGAGTTGTCTTCTGCAACATTGACCAGCGGTCACATCTTCCTGCCTTCTAAGGGTGGAGCAACACTTCCTAGTGGTGGGCGGCTTGCTTCCACCCATATGTGGGCGGCATGCTTTCACCCATATGTGGGCGGCATGCTTCCATCCCCATGTGAGTGGCGTGCTTTCACCTATATGTGGGCGGCGTGCTTCCACCCATATGTGGGCGGCATGCTTCCACCTATATGTGGGCGGCATGCTTCCACCCATATATGGGAGTTGCCACTTCCTTCGTGATAGTGGGTAGTACTTCCTTCGTGATAGTGGGTGGTACTTCCTTCGGGATAGTGGGTGGTACTTCCTTCGTGATAGTGGGTGGTACTTCTTTCGGGATAGTGGGTGGATCACTTGTTTGACGCTGGGAGGCACGCCTGCTCCATGCTGGGCGGCACGCCTGCTCCATGCTGGGCGGCACGCCTGCTCCACGCTGGGCGGCACGCCTCCTCCACGCTGGGCGGCACGCCCGCTCCATGCTGGGCGGCACGCCCGCTCCATGCTGGGCGACACGCCCGCTCCATGCTGGGCGACACGCCCGCTCCATGCTGGGCGGCACACCCGCACTGAAACAGTATTACGCTTCCTTGTGGCTCATTTCAATTCTGCACTAACATCAATTGATGCTTAAATGTATTTTTCAATGTAAAACTCACCTTCTGTGCGCTAAATTATACCGAGTCTCTGGTATATAACAGTGGTTCTTTATTCACTGATTCTCTGTACTGATAAGCCAGGTGTTTAATCACTGGTATACAGTACTGATAAGCCAGGTGTTGCTTAGTCACTGGTAAATAATACTAGTAAGGCAGCCATTTCTAAATGCCTGATATACAGTTACAGTAAGCTAGCTGATGCTCAATCACTGTTACCCAGCACTGGTAAGCCAGCGACCAAGCGGATTATATCTTCGAAAACCCAGCGTATTCTCTTTCCTGTCTCCTGATGAGTAAGCCAGCATTACCACAACATCATCTAAGCAAGAGGCGACGTATTACCAAGTCAGTGGCATTATTTAATTTTAATCTTTGGTAATTGCTAAACTCCTATTGGTTATGTAGTATTTAATTTTAATCTTTGGTAATTGTTAAAGTCTTATTGGTTATGTAACTGAAGAGGACAGAGGGAATTAGGTTAGGTCTAAGGGAAGATAAAGTAGAGTTTCTCGTAGCTAAATGGTTCAGAGAACAGACTAGTTGATTAATTAGACTCGTACTTGATCAAGAATCATTCTTGTACACGCATGATATGCAATACCGGCAGGATGAATGATTAGACACATGTGCAACATCTGGGTATCATTATTGTTCACGTTTCGCCATCTGGATTATCACAACAAATTCAAGGACATAACTGGAAGACTGTTGAACTATATACAAAAGATGAAATAGTCAGTCCTTCAGCTCATTACCTCCTCTTTTGTATATAGTTCTGTCTTCCAATTATGTCCTTGAATTTGTATTGATAAAGCCACTGGTTGGCGAAACGTCTACAGTAAAGATACCCAGATGTTGCACATGTGTCTAATTCTTCAACCAGTCTCCTTTGTATTTTACTGATAAAGCCACATTGTGACGAGACGTTCCCACAATGAACATACCCAAGTGTTGCAGATGTATCTAACTTAGCAGAGTTTCTTGAATCAAGGGACACTCACAGGAGTCATGGCATCTCCCTGCAAGACCTGTCAATGTAACAGATAGGAGGAGGAGGTGGAGTCAGTGATGGATTCTCTGAAGACAAGACTCTGATGGTGAATATCTCAGGGCTTCACTTTGGGCTTTGATCCCACCTCTTTAAACTGGTCCACATTTTCCCATCCACCCTTCAAGTGACATTTTGAGCGAGCCCACACACTGACGCTCACGACATGTTATTTTTGTTAAGCGATGAGAGGATTTTTAAATAAAGGATGCTTATGGAAATTAATGTCAAACCAAATAGAAGTTGAATCTTTGAGAAACATTACTCACTCACTCTCACTCTCATTCACTCTCACCCTCATTCACTCTCACCCTCATTCACTTTCACCCTCATTCACTCTCACCCTCATTCACTCTCACCCTCACTCGCTCACTCACTCTCTCACTCTCTCACTCACTCTCTCACCTTCACACACCTGGAGGCAGGTTCCATACATTTTAAAAGTATATACAAGTTCCAAGTGACTACAAGGGAGTGAATCTGGCAAACGGCAAACTGAGAAGCGGGACCAAGAGCTAAGACTCGACATCTGCAATCCCCGATAGTTGAGCCATAACTCAAACACACACACACACACATATATATATATATATATATATATATATATATATATATATATATATATATATATATATATATATATATATATATATATAAAATATAGGAGGTACCAACTCTAGAACTGGACTGGGGACCCTCCTCGTCAGAGAAGTGTGTTTTCATATGTTTTTGTGTCGTTCTGTCGTTCTGGGTAGTGGGAATGCAATGATATGGCTTCGGAGGCTTCTTACTTTATTAGTAATAAAGTGTGGGTACACAGGCAGTGTGTTTTGTGCCCATGGCCCGGGGAACCATGCCCGCGAGAGAGGAGAGTGAAGGCCGCTGCGTGAGTGAGGGAACATGGTGGCGCTGACTAAAGTGAGTATAGGCCTATAGGTGGCAGCACTAGCATGGCGCAAAACATGGACTCAGCTGGCAGACAGCAGAGGCTGTCTATAAACAGTACAGGCTGTCTACAAGAGAATAAATGTTTGAATATTTTCTTATCTTACCACCCCCTATATTCTATATTCTATGTGAACTTGAGACAGAATACATTGACAAAAATAACACAAACATGAATACATTGGTATAATATATCAAAGATTATGAATCTCCTTCAGCTCCCCCGAAGCCGGACGCGAGCCCAGTATGCAGCGAGCATTTTTCCTCTGGATGGCCACGCTGAGGAGCTGGAACATGAAAGTGGCTGCTCTCGGGTCCCTGGTGGTGTCGATAAGTCTGGAACCCAGTTCTCTTGAAAAAGTTGTCCAGGGTGTTTTCTGTACCAAGATACCAACGTGTTGCAGTGTCTGACAGAGTGAATATCAATACCGACAGGTTGGTATACCATTTTGATATTCAGTCAGACACTGCAACACAATGGCATCTTGGTACAGAAAACACCTTGGACAACTTTTTCAAGTGAGAATGGTTGGATCTGAGAGAGACGGGACCTCTCAGTGATCACATTCTCTCTTCTGCTACTCTATACCTCTCCTTCCCACAGTATAAAAGTCGCAACACTGTCGCTTGATCTTCACATTGATTCAGACTATGGAACAGAACTCTTCTCCAGACTGAGGGACTGACCACCTCACATCTACGTCTTCAAGGGTGATGGACTGATTACATCGTCTTCACATCTCTACTGCTCCTGCCTACTTTATGTACTCACTGAAGAAGCCTACTCTGTAGGCGAAACGCTTCGAAATAATGATGCATAACTGTTGCCTATGTGTCTTACCAACCTGTGGTGTTGTATACCATTTTGATATTCATTCATAAGACTATTGTAGAAGGGCTTCCATCCTTGGTTAGATACCCATCACAGAGAACTCTGTCCACCTTGAAGAAACACTCAAGTTTATCAGCAATATTCGTGAAGATGCGTCACCAACATCCACTGAAGTGGTATAGAACAAGTCTTGTACGCACACCTTTAAGCAATTTGAGATCCACGTGATTCACTTTAGGCAGAAGAATGAAAATCTCTCAACATTTTGCATATCATTTCTAAGTTGGTGTATCTTAGTGGCTAGATCGCATAAATTTTGTGCTGCATACCTGCTAATTTCTTAAATAAATTGAAGAAACTGGTTTCTTCAAGGAAAGCTGACTGTCCTAACAGCAAGAGGCTTCTTACGAACGCATGACAGATTAATACGTTCTATATTGCAACAAAACGTTCTACCGATGAGCCTAGTTGGATGGTCACAAGCCTCTGGGCATCACTCAAGCAAATATCCCAGAGAAACTATTTAAAAAACACGTTCTGCATTACAATAACAATCTTACAAACTTCTAATCTGCTTCTTGAATATTCTTATTTTTGAAATGTGTCCTATCCCAATTAGGAATCCTGGTCAGACACCGGGCGTCTGGGACGATTATAAAGCTCCACGTAAACGAAGTGCTTTCAAGCCTAAAGGTTCTCTCTGATTAGAAGGGGCTCCACCTGTCGGTTCGGAGCCCCTTCTACCCGAAAGGAACCATTAACAAATATCAAACGAAGCATTTTGGTTTCTGCGTGATCCGAAGGTGGTGTCCCCGTATTTCATAATCCTAGTTCCTGGTGCCTCAATGCATGCAACTGGAATAGTGCAGAGTGCGGCATAACTTACTGTAGTTAAATATTAGTCTTGAAGATATGAAGAGAATCTTCAGAGGCATTCATAAGTAATTATATGGAAACTAACATCCAAGTTTCTTGGATAAACATCGAATATTAGGAGATACTATATGGTCGAAATCTAATTCTAACCTATCAAAGAGACCAATATCCTAAAATACACAAGCACAAGTTTGAAGTCGCTCTAAAGTTGCATTTACGAATATCAATAACAACAATAAATAAAAATAATAATAATAATAATAATAATAATAATAATAATAATAATAATAATAATAATAATACAACATTTTACTTACCTGGAACGGACACATCTGAAAATTAAAAAATAAAATATTCTATATAAAAAGAAGTAGAGAGACGCAGAGAAAGATACATACAACGAGGGAGATATACACACAAGGGAGATATACACACAAGGGAGATATACACACAAGGGAGATATACACACAAGGGAGATATACACACAATGAGGGAGATATACACACAATGAGGGAGATATACACACAATGAGGGAATATACACTCAACGAGGGAGATATACACTCAACGAGGGAGATATACACACAAGGGAGATATACACACAATGAGGGAGATATACACACAAGGGAGATATACACACAAGGGAGATATACACACAATGAGGGAATATACACTCAACGAGGGAGATATACACACAACGAGGGAGATATACACACAAGGGAGATATACACACAAGGGAGATATACACACAATGAGGGAGATATACACACAAGGGAGATATACACACAAGGGAGATATACACACAATGAGGGAATATACACTCAACGAGGGAGATATACACTCAACGAGGGAGATATACACACAATGAGGGAGATATACACTCAACGAGGGAGATATACACACTACGAGGAAGATATACACACAACGAGGGTGATATACACACAACGAGGGAGATATACACACAACGAGGGAGATATACACACAACGATGGAGATATACACACAACGAGGGAGATATACACACAACGAGGGAGATATACACACAACGAGAGAGATATACACACACCAAGAGAGATATACACACAACGAGGGAGATATACACACAACGAGGGAGATATACACACAACGAGAGAGATATACACACACCAAGAGAGATATACACAAAACGAGGGAGATATACACACGAGGGAGATATAAACACAACGAGGGAGATACACATACAACGAGGGAGATATACACACAAGGGAGATATACACACAATGAGGGAGATATACACACAATGAGGGAGATATACACACAACGCCGGAGATATACACACAACGGAGATATACACACAACGAGGGAGATATACACACAACGAGGGAGATATACACACAACGAGGGAGATATACACACAACGAGGGAGATATACACACAACGAGGGAGATATAGACAAAATGGTAACTAACTAACACAACGAGGGAGAGCGAGAGTCAGAGACACAGATATATACAGTGAGAAAGACAGAGCTAGAGACAACAAGAGTGAGAAAGACAAAGGGGTGGAGAGGTAGTGAGACAAAGGAACAGCCAGAGTGGAATACTATGAAAGATAAGACCGTAAAACACTGGATGTAAGCTCATAGCTTGTGGGGAGGTGTGAATGTGACCTGCTCTGACTGTGACCTGCTCTGACTGTGACCTGCTCTGACTGTGACCTGCTCTGACTGCTGCTTGTTGTAGATGTTGCCTGCTGTGGCTCTTGCCTGCTGTGGCTCTTGCTTGCTGTGACTGTTGCCTGCTGTGACTGCTGCCTGCTGTGGCTTGACTGCTACCTGCTGTGGCTTGGCTGTTGCCTGCTGTGGCTGCTGCCTGCTGTGACTGCTGCCTTCTGTGACTGCTGCCTACCGTGGCTGTTGTCTACAGTGACTGTTGCCTGCTGTGACTGCTGCCTGCTGTGAGCGCTGCTTGCTCTGACTGCTGCCTGCTGTGACTGTTGCTTTATGTGACTGTTGCCTGCTACATGTGAGTGCTCCTTGCCGCGACTGTTACCTCCAGTGACTGCCGTTTGCTGTGACTCCTGCCTGCAGTTACTGCCGCTTGTTGTAACTGTTGCCTGCAGTGACTGCCGCTTGTTGTGACTGTTGCCTGCAGTGACTGCCGCTTGCTGTGACTGTTGCCTGCAGTGACTGCCGCTTGCTGTGACTGTTGCCTGCAGTGACTGCCGCTTTCTGTGACTATTGCCTGAAGTGACTGCCACATGATGTGACTATTGCCTGCAGTGACTGCCGCTTGACGTGATTGATACCTGTTGTGACTACTGTTACTGCTGATTGTAGTGACTATCTGTCTGTTGTGACTACTGTTACTGCTGATTGTAGTGACTATCTGTCTGTTGTGACTAGCTTGTAGTGACTGTTGCTTGTTGTGATTACTGTCTGTGGTGACTGCTGTATCGTGTGACTGCTGTGTGTTTTGCCTGCTGTGACAGCTGCTTGTAGTGACTGTTTGCTCTGACTGTTGCCTGCAGTAACTGCTGCCTGCTGTGACTGCTGCCTGCTGTGACTATCTGCCGGTTGTGACTGCTGAGGCTATCTACTGTCTAATGTGACTGCTACATGCTCTGAATCTACTGTCTGCTGTTACTGTGTCGGCTGTGGCTACTACTTGCTTTACCTGCTACCTACTGTGATTGTATCTGTCTGCAGTGACTGCTGCCTGCTGTGTCACTTGCTGTTTCACTGCTGCCTGTGACTCCATTCAAGATATGCACTGAATAATTCTCACCTAGAGGGTATCACCTATTATTTACATTATTTTCTTCAAAACCTCTTTTTTTTATAACATCTAATACGTTTTAGATCCTTGAAAGGGTTGTTCTAAATCTAACGAAGGTTCCCGGTTCAAAGATCAGGCATACAAAACGTGATTCCATGAATTACAACGATGAATGGAGAAGTCAGTGCGTGCCTGGCAAGTGTGGCAGAGATGGAGAGACGTGACTGGCTGAAGGTGGCACTAGGTGCAGCTTTCGCGGTCTGTTTTCATTCATTAATGTAAAATGGACTTGGGTTCTGTAAGTGGGAAAACCAGTTCTTGCACGCTGAAGGATGGGCTGGTATCATGATTCTCGAAATTGTAATGACACGATTGGGAACAAACGACGGTAAGGGTGGGCACTGAATTCGTGACAAGCGAGTAGTAAGCCACTGGGCCAGGGTTGGTGTGTAGTAGCTCTGGTGTGAAGGACGTTATTTTTACTCTGAGGGATGATAGGGAATACTGTGGTTTCTACTACCACTACTTTTTCTTCCTCTCCTTGTCCTGTTCCTGTCCCCCTCGCCTATATATACAAACTCCCTCCCTCTTTTGTGTGAATGTGACTTGTAAATAGTCACAAGTCGGACCGAAACGTCGTCATAAGCTCCTTCTATGTGCGGGTAATTTGTGTATTGTTCCAGTCACGGTATTTGTCTTTTTGTTCTTTCTGTACAGGCACATTTCTGAATCAGGGCTTGCACTCTTAAAAATGGGTTGGAATGTTGCATGCACTATGAAAAATAGTGCATGCACTCTGAAGGATGGGTGGAGATGTTGGTCTTGAGACTGAAATGCGGTTCTTTGCACTTTGAAGGGTACTGTTAGTTAATTAGTTACCTGTTGTCAAAGGTACTATGTTAGTACTCTGATTGATTGGTTGTCATGTTGCTGTTCTAAAGATGGAAGCACAGTACCTGTACTCTGAAGGATAGGTGGGGATTACAGAGTCACAGAATGAGGTATATTATTATTTCGTCAGTATTTAAGGACTTGTACTAATAATTATAGAGACGAAGCGTTAAAGTGTTTAGATTAAAGAATAACACGAGCCTAAAAATATTAGCTTTTAATCTAATTCAGAAACCAAATTGTTTGAAACAAACTCATTGTGTGAAGCTAACAATACTGTGCTGATCACTTACCTAATCTTGTTTAGTCTCTCTCTCAAATATTTTTTTTGAAATTTTATGATCAATATTTTGAATATTTAAGATTGAAGAATCACACGATGTATGTCGCTTTTTGAATCGATTCTTGTGTCTGGATGCAGTAGCTCTGATTGTTCCTTGAATAAATTAAGATGACTCACTAGATGAGTAAGACATGTACAGCATTTGGGCATCTTTATTGTTGACTCAACAATAAAGATACCAATGATACCCAACTGTTGCACATGAGTCCTACTCATCAACTTGTAGGTATTTTTTATACCATTTTCAACACACACACAAACTAGATCGTTAAGATTACATTGCTTCACTAGATGTGGTTCCTGGTTGTTGACTCCAGCTGGCTTCATTATCCATGGGAAATATATATTCACAGGATGTTCCACTAGTCTGACTGCATAAAGAAAATCTGGATAACTTATCCTGTCTAATTTTTTTATGAAAATCCAGTCATTCTTGTGATTCTTAATACCATTCCATGGTGTGGGCCTTTGGATTCCTCTAAGCCATCAGGACTGCAAAAGCCATGCATGACTTCCTACCAGCAGGAGTAAGTCACACAATGTCGATGAGATGGCCACAACTTGCCCAGGTCTCAGACCTTCACACGAAAGTAGTGAAAATAATCTGTTTACAAAAGAGGAATGTTTCTTCTCTGCTTTGAGTTAAAATACCACAAATATAACAAAATACATTACTGTCGTTTAAGCAACCACGATACTTGATAGTTGGAAATACAATTTCTTCGGAAAAAAAGAAGACGTACAATCAATGTGATTAAACAGTCTCAAAAATCTACAAAAAATAAACAAAACCAATAAATCATCTTCCTTTATACGACCACACACTCTGAAGACGATAATATATTTAAAATATAGTTGAATATATTGAAACGTAATTGTGGTGAGCGTGGGGTTCTATTTCGTACAAATTGAACGTAATGAAGCAAAACCTAAGTTCAGACTTCAATTCATCATCCCAAAATTAGTCAAAAATACATTTATAAACGTAAATTGAAATCTTTGTTGACCAAAGTAATTGCAAAAATAAAAAAAAAATCCAAGAAAAATAGATTGAAAGAAGATTGATGTGGAAAATAGTAAGAACAAGAATATAAATAAAAAAAACAAGAGAATAAAAGATAATGAAAGATAATGACCTACAAAAAACAGACGTTTTATGTACTTCTTTTATGCCTGTTTAATCAGATTTTTTTAACCCTGGTTAAATAAAAAAATAAGAGTAAACAGGCATAAAAGAAGTACATAAAACAGGAGTAAGAAGTACTGATAAAACGGACGTAAAACGTACATATAATAACCGACTAAGGTCTGAAAAACGACAGAAGAAACCACACACTGACGCTGTGAGATAATCTAATCCAAGTGTTGTAAAGTCTCTCTAATTCACCGTCAACTTATTAAATGTAAAAACAACTTACAAACTGAATATAAGGACACAGAAGAATCAGGTTTAATACACGTACTGTATCAAGTAATCTTATTCATTTGACAAGCAGTGGTAAGCATATTCATTACACATACTGTAGTAGGCAGTTTTTTTCATTACACTCAATATACAAGCAAGCAGGTTCATTATATACAATGTAATGAGCAACCAGGTTCATTATATATACTGTAACAACCAGGTTTATATACACTGTACAAAGTAACCAGGTGCATTACACACACACACACAGGCAAGAATTCAAGGTTACACACAGGCACAAGCTGAAAAAGGTTCTATTAGGACAACATATCAGTCTGTGTTGAACTTCATCACGTCATTAAGCTCTATTCTGAGCGAGTCATATGTTGATAATACTCTACAAAGAGCATATTAAATCTGCATCATGTGCCTTGTCTTCACCTCATCTCCAGTATAATATCTGAACTCAATCATAAAATATCTTTATTTCTACAAGTACATGTACAAGGTATACAGGTCTAGCTGACATCAATGACATACTGCTACACAGAAAGTCCCTTGTTGTGCTGAGCATTTCGGACAAATTAGGTCAGTTTTGTCCCAGGATGCGACACACACCAGTCGACTAACACCCAGGTACCGATTTTACTGTGTAAGGAAACACGTCCAATGTTTCTACCCTCGCCTTGTGAAGCGAGAGCTTTAGCCACCAGACCACGGGGCCACCTACAACACGAATATCAGGAAGAATCGGGTGATTTTCTGGTTATCACAGCGATCTGAGTTAATATTTCAAATACGACATCAGTTTCATTTGGTGCCTTTTATTAGATACTTCAATGCTTTTTAATACACGGGATACAATATCTCTATTGTATTTTAAACACTACGAAATACTGATTTTATTGGAAGGGATTCAGTCACAAGGTAAACAAAAGCTCTGTAAAAACGGTCAACAAAGTAATTTAAAATGTTGAATGTTACATTCCCGTTGTCCAGAAAGAACTAACAAAAGGTAAAGAGTTTTTCACCCATTCTCTACCTTCAAACTGAATGAATATGCATTCTTTCAGAAAATCAATGGAATCCTCTCACAAAAATACCCTAAAAATGTCAGCCTAAATACAAAGTCATGTTCAAAGAAATCCTGCAGTCGGGTGAGCAGGAGAGGAGCAGTTAAAGAGGTGGGAGCCTAGCCCAGAGAGCTGCAGTGAGATATTTACCAGCCTCCTTGTAGTGGCGTCAGACCACCTCGTTCGCCCACGCTCACACCAGCTCCACCTCCTTTGTATTATACACACCACCCTCGCCTCATAGTCAGCTGTGTTCCATATATTTTATATGTTTCTTCCTTTGAGTTGCTGATATTGCGCATTGGTGTTGTGTTGTTGATGTGTGTTGCTGAAGCTGCTTGCTGTCATGGCTCATGAGTGACTTACGCACTGGCCTGGTGTTTTAGGACTCGCCATGGGTTCAAACCCCCACCCGTTCCGTGGTTTGTTGCTTGCTGATGTGTTTATGGTAAGTAAAAGCCTCAGTACCGTGGGTGAAACTTGTCACTTTGGGGAGAAATCTTCTGATGACATTTCGGTCCATTCTGGACAATTACTAAGTCACAACCTAACGAGTGAACTGGGAGAAACCACCGTGTTGTCAGAAAAAAAATAGTACAACTTTTAGACCATTCCTGAACGAAACGTCGCAATAATGGTTTCCATGCATACTGCAGTGTTTCCTCACACCTGTCGACTTACTAGTAAAAAAAATAACGTTAGCAAACAATAGGGTAGATGTATATCCCAGTGTGTCCTCACGCCACATCTTAAACCAATTTGTTACAATCAATTACCACTTTTAATGCTACATTGTTGTCTTACGCCATCGTTGCTTCAGGTTAGGCAAGGTAAGAAGACAGTCAAAAAAGAGGACAGTTGAGACACCTGCTGCTCCTGTTTACCCATCAGTAAAATGGGTACCTGGGTGTTAGTCGGTGTGGGTAGCATCCTGGGAGAAAACTGATCTAATTTGCGGGAAATGCTCAGCATAAGAAGGGGCTTTCTATATACATAGTAGTATGTCATTGATGGTCTGTATACCTTGTACATGTACTTGTAGTAAATAAAGACTATTATTATTTGTAAAAGCAACGCGATGGAGTACATGGATAATCTTTAACCTTTCCCATCACACTTTCCTCAAGGGGGCTGCATGAGAGGTCAGAGGTCAGGTCACATGACCCATTAGAAAAAAAATAATCAGAAACACCAAAGTCAGGTCAAGTTACCTGTGCGCCGATGATTAGAGCACTTGACAGCGCTCTGTGAAACAGGTATCTACCCCCTACAGATACAAAACTCTAAGAAAATAGTGTAGATGTAAGACATGAATACCCTGATTGAGACATTTATTAAGGAACATTTTTCCAAGAGTGGTTTCTTCAGTCCTCATGCGGAACTAGCAGGATGCAAACCTCAAGAGGTCAGGTGAGTATAGGTTTAAAAGTGGAATAGTGTCATACATTATATCAAATTATAAAGGTAAACAATATGAACAAATTGTTCAATGAGACGTGTGCAACACTTGGGTAGATAAACCACGGTACGGGTGGGGATTGAACTCGCGGCAAGTAAATTGTCAAACTCCAGGCCAGCGAGTAAGCCACTAGGCCAGCTGGCGTGGATTTTAAGATTCATTTGCCGTGAGTTCAATCCCAACCCGTACCGTGGGTTGTTTACAATCGTGTCATTACGATTTAGTTAAACATTTGGGTAACTTTAACCACGAAAAATTTCGTCTGCACAGCAGGCTTCTTCAGTCGAATATAAGAGATTACGCTGCAGACAAAAGTAGTAGTTTTGAAGTGATCAGTCTGTTAATTTTGGTAGGAGGAACTTCAGAGACTGACCTCCTACAAAGTCTGACGGACTGATAACGTCAGAACTACGTGTACTATCACCAAAGAAGTCTGTTGTGCAGGCGAAATGTTTCTGGAAAAAACACTCCCAAGTGTTGCATATGTGTCTCTTTAATATGCTATATTTAAGTCTATGAATAAACAAACGTGGACTGACTTGAATCGTGGTCCCGAAATAAACAAGTCCAGGTCTTTAACGGTCAGCTACAGGGCTTCTAGTAGTTAAGTTTCACAGAAGGCACTGCCGTGTCCTGTGTCAGTGGCTACCATCTGTAACCCAACTGTCCTTTCTCACAGACAGTAGTTTTTACGGTAAATCTATCCTCACCTCCCTCAAAGCCACAGTCTATGAAGTCAATTTAAGTCATAACAAACTACTATCTATGAGGGGTGAAGACAGAATTACAGTAAAAGCAACTGTGGCTGTGGGACTGTGGCTGTGGGACTGTGGCTGTGGGAAAGAACAAATGAGTTGCAGATGGTAGCCACTGACGCAGACAGGACACAGCAGTGTCTTCTGTGAAAGTTTCACAGAAGACACTGCTTTGTCCTGTCTGGGTCAGTGGCTTCTAATTACAAGTCCCGTAGCTCAGGGGTAAAGCGCTGGACCTGTTAATCTCGGGACCAAAGTTCAAGCCTCCGGTCCACCTTCCTGCTTACACACACACACACACACACCAACAACAACAACAACCAGTAAAAAAATAGTAAAATTCAAAGTGATTTCGTGATTTCTCACATTATCGAAGAATAGTTGAATTAAATAACTGGACAACAGCGAGGGAGTGTGGTGAAAATGTAGTCAGGTCACATTTAAAATATTTTTTGTATTGCAGTGTGGAGACTTGAGGCAGTGAAGACGGCGTGTTTAAGGGTAATTTATTGTATGAATATTATGCAGAGATTTCGTAGTTTGGAGAGTGCAAGACGTGGGATTACTAAAAGTAATTTGCAGACGGCTGAGGAGGGGTTGTTGATGTAGTTTGGACACTCAGCGCTACTAGCTGTTCTCAATACATTTTTAAATACTCTAATCTTCAGGACCACACATCTAACTTAACCTGTCATGTCATTCGTCTTTTCCTCACCTCTTTTCTAGACTTTTTCCAGGTATATTGTTTACTTAAACTGTCTTATAAGCTCCTTGAGGACAAGGTGATGAAAGAGGCTGCAGATATCTCAGCTACTCTCTCCAAATGATAGTCATTTTCTTTTCTCATTTAACGAAATACTATTTCAACAATCCTATCATCTGGTTTCCTCATTTTCTAGCTCACAGGTATAATTATTCTGGACGAACTGAAGTTAGGGTTACTTGTCAAATTGTGCCTGTGTATGTGTTGCTTAGTATTAGTTTTGTGTTGATGAATGTTACTAATGATGTAGTCTGTTGTAGATGATGCATAAATACAACTTTAGCAGCTAAGGGGTATGCCCTACCAGGAGAGGTTAAATGAACTCAACCTGATGACACTGGAGGGCTAGGAGGGATAGGGTTGACATAACATATAAAATACTAAGAGGAATTGACAAGGTGGATAGGACAATGTTTCAGAGATGCGACACAGGAACAAGGGAACACAACTCGAAGTTAAAAACTCAGAGCCATAGGGATGTTAGGAAATATTTCTTCAGCCTTAGACTTGTCTGGAAGTGGACCTGTCTGGAGAGTGAAGTAGTGGAGGCAGGTTCTATACATAGTTTTAAGAAGAAGTACGATAAGGTTCTTGGAGCAGGGAGTGTGGACATAGCAGCGATTACCTTAAAGGAGGGGCCAACAGCTATGAATCGACCCCTGCAACCACAAATGTTGAGTATACCTCATCACAAGATCACTAACATCAATAATTTTTGTTATACACGTCTTATATATTTTTCACAGAAATGTACAACACAAGTGTGTAACGGGTATATAACAAAGTTTTGCTGATGTGTTAGTGATCTTGTGTTGAGGTGTTTGATGACGTGTGTTGTTTATGTTATTTGTATCAGACAAGTGTTGCTGATCTTTTGCTGTTGCTTATTTCGTATGCGAGGTAATTTTGTATGTGTTGTTGATGTTTCGTGTTAATAACGTTGTGTGTTGGTTGTCATGTGTATTGATGTGGTATCCAGATTATGTGTTGGAACCTCAGTGTTAAACAATACTGTTCTGTCTTAATCAACACTGATCGTGGTGTGTGAAATATCACCTAAAACAACTTGTAAACAGTAGAAAAGCGGCTTCGATCTCTTAATATGATCGTGAAACAGACTTAATTAATCTGCTCGCTAAGCAAGATGTTGATAATGATTTAAAAAATACCTACTGGAATCCCATTCATCAACATTTTAATAATGAATTCCCTGAATATTTAAGAAAAAAAATCACGAATAAAAAAATGCTTTGGATTTCTCCTGGATTTGGAAAATGGAAAAAATAAGACTTAAATGTCTTAACTTTAACGTTTTCTCTCTGACTCTGAACTGCAGTCCTAGAAATCTCACACATCGTGGTGTGAATATCCTAAAACAACGTAAACAGTAGAAAAGCGGCTTCGGATCTCCAATATGATCGTGAAACAGACTTAATTAATCTGCTCCTAACAAGATGTTGATAATGATTTAAAATACCTACTGGAATCATTCATCAACATTTTAATAATGATTCCTGAATATTTAGAAAAATCACGAATAAAATGCTTTGGATTTCTCCTGGATTTGAATGGAAATAAGACTTAAATGTCTTAACTTTAACGTTTTCTCTCTGACTCTGAACTGCAGTCCTAGAAATCTCTATACTATCCCGAGTAGCCAGGTTGGGTCCCAGGAGGAAGAGTAGATCTCTCACTTTACGCCTCTTAACGTGGTAGTGGACAACTGGTTCTTAAACTTGTGGGAAAGAGAGTTAACATGTTAAACGAGTTTTGTGTGTGTGTTGGTGTGGTGTCTTGGTGTGGTGTCCTGGTGTGGTGTCCTGGTGTGGTGTCCTGGTGTGGTGTCGTGTCCTGGTGTCGTGTCCTGGTGTCGTGTCCTGGTGTCGTGTCCTGGTGTCGTGTCCTGGTGTCGTGTCCTGGTGTCGTGTCCTGGTGTCGTGTCCTGGTGTCGTGTCCTGGTGTCGTGTCCTGGTGTCGTGTCCTGGTGTCGTGTCCTGGTGTCGTGTCCTGGTGTCGTGTCCTGGTGTCGTGTCCTGGTGTGTTATAACATTACGAACAGACCATTTTCCAACCTCTCTATCAACATAATATTCACACTGAATTCTGGCGTCATACGCGACACTTTCAATGCGTCCAGTAGGAATAATAATTCCTTGTATATTACGGCAATGTTAAGCTTTATGGCTGAAGAACTCCATGTATATATAATATTAGACTCCAAATTTAATTTGTTTGCAGTTTAAATTACGTATTGTAGACAGTGAATTTGCGATTATTGACCAATGATACAGAAAAAATGGCATTAATGTTGAAAATTTCTCGGGTACAAATAACTTTATAAATCAAAGACACCCAGACAGTATAAGTTTATATTAAAAAATATATACGCTTTGACAGCTTTATTTACCTGGAGTTTACCTGGAGAGAGTTCCAGGCTGTCTGTCTTTAATTTATCGTTTCTTTAATAAAAAGCAATTTGCGTACTCAAGTACTTAATTTGACGAGCATTCTCCCGGCATATGTCATATAGCTGACACAACTCTGTAATGAACTTTGGCTGTGGCCAAGTACAAAAAATCAATCTTTTCAGGTCTTCGAAGTGAGTGAAAGCCAGGTTATTAGATACAACGGCTGCCTTAAGTATTACCAATAAGTTTGCTGGAGGATATCAGTGCAACGGCTGCCTCAGGTATTGTCACAACACCTGGGCTTCTCGGTGTTGCAGTGTAACTTCCGTTGCAATAGGAAATGCGACCTACCGCCACTCTCAGGAGATTACAGAAGGTTTACGACAGGAATAAATTTAGGTTATGTCACCAGCTGGAGTGTCATGACCAAGTCTCCTTATTTCTTTTCTGAAATATTTTCTTGTTTTGTGGCATTTTATTTGCATTAGTTTCCCATTAATATTGATTTTCTTGCTTACAACTGCATTTACTTTTCATTGCTGTTGAAAAAGTAAGACAGTGCAAAACAAGACTTTGAGACAACGTTTCGATCTGTGTAAAGAGAAACTCTGTCCCAGGAATACCTTGTTATGCAACATGTGTTTTTCACCCCTGGCTTAATGAGGGCCTCTGGTGCCAATAGTAACAAAGTTTCCACCCAGTTCCAATCTTTAATTCGGTAATTCTAAGTCTCGAATAATCAAGACAGGATGACTGAATATTGATAAGAATCTAAGATGGTTATTTAAAATATTCTAGGATACATGGGTGTAAAATTGAGTTATTCAAGTCCATTTAGTAATACATAGTCTCTGGTAATTTAATCGATTACAAGGTACATTGTACTAAATTCCCTGTTGTTATATTTTCCAAGTGTACTCGACAATATGTACCTAACATCAGTAATTCACCTCACTGCATACAGTCTTTCAAAGCCTATGGCAGTAGGCCTGAGATTTTTTTTTATGTCCATTACCAGAAACACCAGAATGCTAGTTCAATAATGACTTCAGGAGATTTTTGTTCAGTCCTCATCTGAACAACCTTGGGAGAATACAAGTGAAGAAAATTTGACGGTACATTCAATTCTACGTCCTACATCAAAGATAAAATATAGTTCAGAAACAAAACATGATTTATAAGTCCAGAAACTCAATTTTCAGTCCTCGAGTGACCCAAAAAGCATAAGTACAAGTTCTTTACTAAGACAAAGTCTTGTGATTCCAAAAAAATTTTCAACTATATCGACAGGGTCGTCAAAAGTTATGTTCTCACAATATGACGACTTGAAAAGCTTGGTAGCCTCTACCATCTTTGCAAAAAAGTTACCCATGTCCCCATTAACAGCGAAATAAACCTCATTAATTACGACTATGTGCACAGAGGAGAAGCGAAAACAAAACTATAACCGCAGAGTCATCAATAGCTATGTTCTTACAGCATTATGACATTAAAAGGCTTGGTAATCTCTGGTATCAATGCATAAAAAAAATATCTGTCACTTTTATCAGTGAAATAAATCTAACTACGGCTGTGTCTACACAAGACCAGCCAGAGCAAAGCCGAAAATAAGTATTTGAGAAAACTGGTTTTGCCAAGTGTGTCCCACTATTCTCTGAAGTTTATGTTCACAAACAAGATCTGTGACAAACTTCACAAATGTTTCCGAAAGTTTACACAAACTACTTACAGCAGTTCACGTGACCTATATAATATGCAGGTGGCTCCAGACTTTGCACCAGGAGCATACAACCTCCTGGTCAGAGTTTGTGGCCGACTGTTTGTGTGGCACCAAAGACCAGCACCAGCAACACCCCATACTACTGGCATGATAGTAACACTAGCTGGCATGATAGTAACACTAGCTAGCAGGATGGAACACAGCAAAACTAGCAGTTCACTCTTCACACGCCACATTAACTACACACATTAATATAGAGAAAATAATTTACAATCTATTGAATGATTATTAAAAATTATTACGTCTTTCAATAATAATAATAATAATAATAATAATAATAATAATAATAATAATAATAATTTAAAAAATATATACAACAGAAATGAGGGATAACACATTAGTGGGCGCTTAGATACGTAATTATCATCAAAGCTGATAATCATTATTCTAGCTATCTTTGTTAATGAAAATGCTTATAGCAATAATTACACTTGACAGCGAAAAAATATTTCCGGTCTGATACTAAGATAAACGTAGTTGTTCTCATGTATTCTTATTGTTATTATAATTAAATAAAGCGTAAAACCGACAAGGGTCATGCAGTGCCGCGGGGCAGAAAATAGTTCTGGGGCTATAAACAGCTAGGAGGAGGGAGCTGTTTGATAGCACCTTGTATGTATGAATGTATGTATGTACTATGCATGTATGTATATACTATGCATATACTATGCATGCATGTATATATGTATGTATGTGCAGAACAAGCTAAAGATTTCCATCCTCATGTGGCTTGTTCTGCATTATTAAGATCGCCTGTTTGCGAATGTATGCTTGAATGTATGTTTTAATGGATGTATGTATGCTTGAATGTATGCTTTAATGGATGTATATATGCTTGAATGTATGCTTTAATGAATGTATGTATGCTTGAATGTATGCTTTAATGGATGTATGTATGCTTGAATGTATGATTGAATGTATGCTTTAATGGATGTATGTATGCTTGAATGTATGCTTTAATGGATGTATGTATGCTTGAATGTATGCTTTAATGGATGTATGTATGCTTGAATGTATGCTTTAATGGATGTATATATGCTTGAATGTATGCTTTAATGGATGTATGTATGCTTGAATGTATGTTTTAATGGATGTATGTATGCTTGAATGTATGCTTTAATGGATGTATATATAAATGAACGTGTGCAGGTAATGTAGGTATGTATTATATGTGTGCATGCATGTATGTATGCAATAATCGCGAACGAGCTATAAAAGATGCAAACAACCCACAGGGGGAGTTGAATAATAGCTCGTATTTACGTATCTACGTCACATAGATAGGTACGTATATAGGTAACATTCACACAAAATTTTATCCATCCTCTGGTAAAGTTGACACTGATCTCTAGCATTACCTCTGACAAAACAATTCCCTGTTCTGTGACTCTTGACAACACTCCATTTGTTTTTCAACCTTCTCTATCGCATCAAGAGAACTTTCAGCGTAAATCTTTGTACTCTCTGACAATCTGACTTTGATCTTTCCTTACGTTTCTGTTTGATCTTCCCCATCCCCCTCCCACTGACGTATATTTATGATCTCACCGAAGCTCTTAATCGTGGCGTTTCTGTATTTCCTCTTATTTCCACTAAAAATTCTGTCACTCATCCTCTTCCCTCCTTGTTTGCTGAAACTCTCACGCCCTTTAGTGCCACTTCACTTCTCTACTCTCTAATATGTCTCGTTTGTTTTGTTAGCCAGGTAGGAGAACCCTTTATGCAAGGCGAGTCATTATTAAAGACCAATTTTCGGTTTCAATTAAACTTAGTTATCACTAAAGAGTTCTAACTAAAGCCAATCTCTATATTAAATAATTGCTATGCAGGAAGTGTTTTTTCTCTATCACACTTGTAGAGATTATTTTTTTTATTAAAATATCGGCTGTTACCCACCAAGGGTGACCCCCCAAAAAAAAGAAAAACTTTCACCATCATTCACTCCATCACTGTCTTGCCAAAGGAGCGCTCACACTACAGTTATAAAACTGCAACATTAACACCCCTAATTCGGAGTATTATTATAATCATAACTAAGAGCCAGACCCACAAGGACACTTGTAGAAAGTGCCTATGATGGACTAGGGTGAGCGACCTTACGCAGTGATTGGTCCCCAAGTGTATAATCGCATCATTTACATATTACAAATCGCTGTGAAATATGATTTAAATTAGTTAAAAAACGTTCCGAGAACGAGAACTGATGCTGCCATGATGACTGTGTGTGTGTATTCACCTAATTGTGGTTGCAATTGCTGTCCGCTACTGGGTCTCTGCTCTCCCTGCTCCATGAGCTTTATCATACCTTGTCTTAAAACTATGTATGGTTCCCGCTTCCACTATATCGTTCGCTAGACTATTCCACTTCCTAACTACTCTATGGCTGAAGAAGTGTTTCCTAACATCCCTTTGACTCATCTGAGTCTTCAGCTTCCAGTTGTGTCCCCTTGTTTCTGTGTTCCCTCTCTGAAACATCTTGTCACTATCTACCTTGTCAATTCCCTGCAGTATTTTGTATGTCGTTATCATGTCTCCTCTAACCCTTCTGTCCTCCAGTGTTGTTAGTCCTATTTCCCTCAACCTTTCTTCATAAGGCAGTCCCCTGAGTTGTGGAACTAGCCTTGTCGCAAACCTTTGCACTTTCTCTAATTTCTTGACATGCTTGACCAGGTGTGGGTTCCAGACTGGTGCTGCATACTCTAGTATGGGCCTGACGTACACGGTGTACAGTGTCTTGAACGATTCCTTGTTAAGGTAACAGAACGCTAATCTTAGGTTTGCCAGTCGCCCATATGCTGCCGCAGTTATCTGGTTGATGTGTGTTTCAGGAGACGTGCTTGGCGTTATACTCACTCCAAGGTCTTTCTCCTTTGATGAGGTTTGTAGCCTTTGTCCACCTAGCCTGTACTCTGTCAGCGGTCTTCTTTGCCCTTCTCCGATCTTCATGACTTTGCATTTGGTGGGGTTGAATTCGAGAAGCCAGTTGCTAGACCAGATGTCAAGCTTGTCCAGGTCTCTATGTGTGTGTGTGTGTGTGTACTCACCTAGTTGTTGTTGCAGGGGTCGATTCATAGCTCCTGGCCAGCGCATCTTCACTGGCCGCTACTGGGTCACTCTCCCTGCGCCATGAGCTTTATCATACCTCTTCTTAAAGCTATGTATGGAACCTGCCTCCACTACATCGCTTCCCAAACTATTTCACTTCCCGACCACTCTGTGACTGAAGAAATATTTCCTAACATCCCTGTGATTCATCTGAGTCTTCAACTTCCAACTGTGTCCCCTTGTTGCTGTGTCCCATCTCTGGAACATTCTGTCTCTGTCCACCTTGTCAATTCCTGTGTGTGTGTATGTGTGTGTGTATGTGTGTGTGTGTACTCACCTAATTGTACTCACCTAATCGAGACTCAGCTCCTGGCCCCGCCTCTTCGCTTTCTGCTACTGGGTCTCTGCTCTCCCTGCTCCATGAGCTTTATCATACCTTGTCTTAAAACTATGTATGGTTCCTGCCTCCACTATATCTTTCTCTAGACTATTCCACTTCCTGACTACTCTGTGTGTGTGTGTGTGTGGGGGAGAAAAAGTTCTAAGAATGATTGGACTATCAGACACCTGTAAATACAACCACTAAACAACAAAAGTTCAATATTCTTACAAATCCTTTTTTTTTCTCTCTCTCTTTTGCTGAGAGCAGTTATGCCCTAACTAAATCCGAGCTATCTTTGACAGGTGCTGTCAGGATATTATAAATGACTCTCTTCCAGCTTCTCGCTCCCTCCTTTCAAAGTCACGTCAGGAAACATTGCATTAAAATAATTACCAATGTCGAATTGTAAATGAAAAAAAGAAGGCTGTGTTTTGGATGGTGCTTGTGTAGCCTCAGTCACTCCTTCCCTACAGCTACCACGCCAGTTTTTCCTGATTTAATTATCATTATATTCGTAACTAAGCGCTAAACCCATAAGGGTCACACAGCTTTGCTCGCGGATTTAAGAATGACTCTGAACTCAGCTAATCCCCTAAGCATATTTTTATTCAACATCCATGATAAAATATATTTACATATTACGCCGTGCTTTTAAATTCAGTATGAATACGGATGAAATTATATATATAACAAATTAAAGCACACAATAAACACATTCATTTAGACGACAAAACATAATACAGCTTAAGGCTTAATTTTAGAAAGGCATCTACTCAAGGAAAGATTTCTCAAGTAATCTGAAAAAAAAACTACTATTGAACGGTATGTAATAACGCTATTGCACACAAATCACAGATTGGTGGGATTCGTCCCTAAAACCCTGCATTTGGGGTCACAGTAGTGGCCCATGCTAACCTCCCTATGGTGAATAGAAATATATCTAGTTGTATGAATCTTATTAGAGCCAGCTGGTCCAGTGATTAACGCACTGCCCTGCGAATTTTAGAATCTGTCATGGCTTTAAGTCCCACCCGTTCCGTGATTTGAGCGGCAGGTAATTTTAATAAAGACACGATATTTTGTGCGTCTTAATCTGTCGGTAGACTCACCTATTCTTTTGTCTTAATTTATTCCTGTTTAAAACAAATATGAATGCTCTATCGCATCTACGATGTCTGTTTTGCCACGTTAAAAACACAGGGGTCTTCCATTATGATACAATCTTCCTTTGTTCAAGATAACAAAACCTGCTGTCAACTTGCCTGCTGCCTCCCCAGCGCCCGCTCGTCCGCTTCCTCTTCAGCGTACGTCAACACGTTACCTTCAAAGGATACTCTCTGTGGGGTCCTTGACATCAGATGTGAAGCTCAGTCAAGCGGCTGTTGCCAAGAAACAGGAAAAACGGCTTTTATGCTCTCAGAAATTTCCAAAACACTGCAAAGCCGAGATACATTATCTTTGTGCAGATTTGAGACACGAAGTCTTGCTGCAAATTAAATATATTTATTTCTACAAGTACATGTACAAGGTATACATACCATAGCTGACATCAATGACATACTACTATATAGAAAGCCGCTTGTTATGCTGAGCATTTCGGGCAAATTAGGTCAGTTTTATCCCAGGATGCGATCCACACCAGTCGACTAACACCCAGGTACCCATTTTACACTGATGGGTGAACATGGACAGCAGGTGTCTTATGGAAACACGTCCCTAATGTTTTCCAGCCGAACCCGAGATTCGAACTGAGGTCCACCTCAGTGGACCGATCGACCTACGTGAGACTGTTTTTCCGCACAACTAAGACACACAGCTTTACTGCAGACCTGAAATACTTTGGCTTACTGAAGACTTGAGACAATGTCTTCCTACAGACATAACATGCATTGTTTTACTGGTAAACAGTGTTATATTATCTAACTGCTGACCTGATAAACACTACCTAACTGTAGACGTGAGAGACACTGTCAGATGGCGTTGTGTCATGATTGTCATGGGGGAGCGCTAAACCCGTGAGATTATACAGCACCTGTGGGGGGGGGGGATGGAAAGAATTCAGGCTCAATTCCCTAGATCAAGAGCCCCTCACGACAATCAAGGAACACCTTTGAGAGATTATTTGTCGTAAGAAATATAAAAATTCTCTAGACACCTTCTATGTCATGGTGAACCATTTAGTCCAGCTTTTGGTCATATAACCGAGGCCTTCCGCAGGCATTCCTGTCTACCACGAAAGACAAATTAAACAGCACGTCATCAGATGTAAGTGTTGGACTCTCACCCAGTAAAATCAACAGTGAGACACAATACTGTAATGCTGATACATAAATTCTTACTGATGCACTGTAATGACTTACGAAATCGTAATAACACGATTGTAAACAAACCACGGAACGGGTGAGGTTTGAACTCATGGCGAGCGAGTCCTAAAACTAACAAACTGGTTGGATTAATCTTATTAGTGTCAGCTGGCCTGAGATACTTTGGGCTCACAAGCCATGAGTTGAAACCCCATCCATTCCATGATATTTTTTCTCATGTACTTTGCCAGTGATGGTATTTTGTTTGTCAGAAAACTGGGCAGGTCTTTCCCTGACTCTGGTCTTTGTCAGACCAAGATTTTATTCCTGATTTAAATATTAATACATCACTGCCTAGGAGGAGGCTGCATCTTATTTTTTTCAGGATAAACTTAAAAAAATTATCCTGACGTAGGTGTTCATCATATTAGGTTAGGTAAGGTTAAATTAGATTAGGTAAGGTTTGTCAGGAAAGAGAACAACTGTTTCCTGACTCGGCGTCAAATGATGAGCAGCCGTTGGAGATTTTGGTCATCTGACCGAGACATTCCACTGGCTTACCGGTCCACCCCTTTAAAATGATTGTTAGTACTCATACCTAGTTACATATTTACCATGTGGTACCAACTCACTGGATGTTGTCATGTAACCAGAACCTTCCGCTAACCTTCCGGTACATTCCATAAAATAACAATTATTACATTAATGAATTTGAAGGTAGGGCTTCCACTCCATAACAGGATTATTCACTCAATACACAGGGAAGCACAACAAGCAAATATATATTAATTTGGTTAATTAATTCACAGTGTAATTTTTAACTCGAGTTATCCAGAGTTAGTCGCATTTTTTTATATTAAGTATTTTTACTTAGTTCTATTTTTTGGCTTCCGTTAGTCTCATTTCAAATGTCTTATTTCTATACAAAAATACTATAAACTAAATTCTATTGAAATTCAACATGACATATGATATATTACTTTAGACTGGTAAATTAATTCTGATTATAATCTTTAACTTATGAGATACTAGAATATTATTTCAGTATTTAAAAATTATAATGCGGTTTTACATTCTGATGATGGCTAAGGAAACATCCGAAACATTACTCAGTAAACTGGATAGACTTTGGTGATGTATTTCTCCAATGACCACTTTCTGACCGTAAAATAATTACGGTGTTGTCTCACTTTCTCCGTGTATCCCGTAGCACTGAAAATTACGTGAAAACAAGTGGTAATGTGTGTATTTTGTTTTTTCTGCCCTGTGTAGTACTCACCCACATAAGCTAGCAGAATTTGGCTCTACACTTCGACTGAAGAAGTGACAACTCTATAACTGAAGGAATACTTCCTAACATCCCTTTGACTCATCTGAGTCTTCAACTTCTAATTGTGACCCCTTGTTTCTGTGTCCCCTCTCTGGAACATCCTGTCTCTGTTCACCTCTAAATGACCAAGTTTGAACATCTTTCCGTCAGCTCGAGGCGAGAACCCGTTGCACCGAGCGAGGCGCGCGGGGTAGAACGTCCAAGAGCGCCAGTCCGATGGCCTCACTAAATCATTCAATCGGTAGTAGCGACGGGCGGTGTGTACAAAGGGCAGGGTCGTCTGATATACCGTATTTCGCGACTTATAAGACGCAGCTTATAAGACTTGTTTTATTTTCAATGGCTCGGTATCGGACGTAACTGGGAGAGCTACAGCCCACCCCACACCCCCTTATAGCTCCCGTCACTGACCTTCAGTTTATAAGACGCAGGGTGGTTTTTGGAGACATTTTATGGAAAAAAATGCGTCTAATAAACCGTGAAATACGGTACCAGATGGACTTTTTTGGTGATGACCGTCACAGCATTATGAACACTCTAGTCCTAGTGTCTAATCGACATGTGCCTAAGACAAAATGGTAACTAACTAAGACCCAGTTGATGATCTAAAAAGTCACTTGAACAAACACTATGATATATTAGAAAACGTTTCGGTCCTGGGACCTTGATCACATACAGAAGTTAAAAATACTGTATATTGACAGACAGTGAGGTGTGAGAGACACATGGTGACCTGAAGAATGACATTTAAGATGAGGACAGGTAGACAATGAGATCATGTGACTCCTGAGCTGCTAGGTAGGCGCTGCTTTGCCTGGTTGAGTATCATGTATGCTGATATTTCTGAATGCCAAGAACCTCACTAAAAGTGAGGTTCTTGGCAATTGGACAGAACCTTACTGAAAGTGAGGTTCTGTCTAGAACCTCACTTTAAGTTAGATTCTAGCATTGGACAGATAACCACCTGAGAGTTCAGCTTAAGGGAAAGTCAGCTTGAGTGTCAACTTCTGGTGTTCCTCTACACAGTCTCGGAGGATCGTCATCTTAACTCTAAATGCACAGCTGGAGTGATGAATATTCTTGTTCTGCTCATTTTCAAGGAAATAATTTTATATTTAGTTTGTTAGAATCCTCTTCAAGAAGAAGCTTTATTTATTCTTTTCATCCTTTTATGTTTTAGTTATAACGTAGTTTTGTGTTCTACATTTTCATGACAGGGAATTATTATAATCGGAAATAAGGGCTAATCCCGTAAGGGTCATAGAGCGCTGCATGAATAGAGACCAGTGAGGGTAAAGAGCATGACAGAGGTAGAGTTAGTAAGGTCGGTGGGGAGTGCTAAAGAAAGTATAATCAAAGTTGGTGTAATAAATCTGTTGCTGAGAGAAGTTAAAGAGTCTCATGACAGGGAAGGTTTGATTCATATCCTCGACAAGTGATCACTTTATTCCTGACACTCGTCAAACTTGACGGCTTCAAAAATTCCAGATTTCCCATTCTCATGTCATACGCACCGCCCCAGTGGTTCTCAACCTGACAATATTTTCCCAGTGTTTCCCATTTACTTTCTACATATATGAACACTTGGTCTCCAAGCCAAACATTCCTTTAATCCAGTTACGTGTTCATTCTGCCTTCTCTTCTTTATTTAGCAACTTGTCGGTATTTTATACTTCTTACGTCTTAACATTTCTGAGATTTGGTGTGGATGAATTATATATTTTATGTTCTTTGTATCTAGTTGTGAAGTTATATTATTTTTCTAGTGGTGAGGTTATAACATTTATTTTCTAGAGGTGAAATCATGTGTATGTGATGAGTGGTGTTATCCAGTGTTAATTCTTGCAAGGGATCAAACAGTGATCAAGATTTACCTACCTGGAGTCTACCTGGAGGTCATTCCGAGGGTCAACGCCACAGCGTCCCGGTTACAATATAACTCTCCTTATATTTTATGAAAAGATTCTCATGATTCAGTTTAATATAGAATACAGAAAAGGCTTTTAACATGCCAGTGACTTTTACAGTTCAATGAGTATAATGGAACTATGATGTGATTTTCAACCACAGGCCACTGTTACGATAGGTACATGACAACAATGGTAAACATATGGAAGCCAGAAATAGTAAACAATAGGAGAGGTTCACATCTCCATGACATTATGGTATACAAATAAAGGGAGTAGTCAATCATTCAGGTATACATATTGAGGAATATACTCGTATGAGTGATGGTGGACACCTCAATCAGTGATCAATTTCAGTGATCAATTTGTGTAATACAAATTGGAGAGGCAGCACAAATAATGAACTTGATTAATTGTTGATTGTCAATTTAACGCTCAAATACACATTCACTACAACACCAAACTGACAAAAGTATGCACCACAAGTACACACACACACACATACCGGGGCCAGGAGCTATGACTCGACCCCTGCAACCACAATTAGGTGAGTGCACAAACAGGAGATCAAGAGCTGCAATTCGACTGCTGCAACCACAAATAGGTAAGTAAACACACACACACACACTCGGGGACAAGAGCTGAGACGCGAGCCCTGCAACCACAAAGGTGAGTACACACACGCAGGCACACGCACAAACGCACGCACGCACGCACGCACATCGAAGAGGCGAGGACAGGAGCTGTAAATCGACCCCTGCAACCCCAAATAGGTGAGTACACACACACACACACACAATACAACCAAATATTCTAACCCAAAACCCACATGCCGTACCCAATGCCCCCATCCATTTCATTACAAACTCCACCTTCACAGCAACCCCCCATAGTTCCTCGTCAGGTCTCCCTCTTCCCCAACCCCAACGTACCCCCCAGACCACAGTTTTAGAAAAGATGTTGAAGGTTTGGTATACAAATGAAGAAGGAATAAGAAATAAATGTGAGGAGTGGCATGAAAAAATCAAGGAGACATCCCCAGACTTAACAGCACTCACAGAAACGAAACTCGCCAGGATAACAGAAGCAATCTTTCTACCCGGATATCAAATCCTGAGGAAAGATAGAGAGAGCAGAGGGGAAAGAGGAATTGCACTGCTCCAGTCTGGGGGCCATTAGGTGGTAATTGCAGGGATGTACAACCCACCACAGAACTGCAGGAGGCCAAGAGAAGGATACAAAAAGAGCAACAGAGCAACGGTAGACACACTAGCCGAGGTGGCCAGAAGAGCTCACATTGGTAGAGCAAAGTTACTAGTTATGGGTGATTTCAATCACAAGGAAATTGACTGGGAAAACCTGGAGCCCCATAGGGGTCCTGAAACATGGAGAGCCAAGATGATGGATGTGGTACTGGAAAACCTCATGCATCAACATGTTAGGGACACTACCACAGAGAGAGAGAGATAGGCGAGGATGAACCAGCAAGACTATACCTAGTATTCACCTTGAGTAGTTCGGACATCGAGGACATCATGTACGAAACGCCCCTTGGAGCTAGTGATCACGTGGTTCTGTGCTTTGAATACATAATTAAGCTACAAGTGGAGAGGGTAGCAGGAATAGGACGGGAGAAGCCAAACTACAAAAGGGGAGACTACGCAGGCATGAGGAACTTCCTGCAAGACGTTCAGTGGGAAAGATAATTTTTTTTTTATATTTTATTTAAAAAACTTAAAGTACAAAAACACAAATCAAAACACATCATAATCTTCAGGAAAAACATAAATATTACAAAACCAACCATCATAAAAGAACAAAATTATAACTGGATACATATGGAATACGTGACAACAAAATGCAAGGAAGCAGAGGAGAGGTTTGTTCCCAAGGGCAACATAAATAATGGGAAGACCAGAACGAGTCCTTGGTTCACCCAGAGGTGTAGGGAGGCAAAAACTAAGTGCACTAGAGAATGGAAAAAGTACAGAAGACAAAAGAACCCAGGAAAATAGAAAGATTAGCCGAAGAGCCAGAAACGAATATGCACAGGTAAGAAGGGAGGCTCAGCGACAATACGAAAATGACATAGCATCGAAAGTCAGATCTGACCCGAAGCTGTTGTATAGCCACATCAGGAGGAAAACAACAGTCAAGGACCAGGTAATCAGGCTGAGGAAGGAAGGTGGGGAGTTCACAAGAAACGACCAAGAGGTATGTGAGGAGCTCAACATTAAGTTTAAAGAAGTATTTACAGTGGAGAAAGGAAGGACTCCAGGAAGTCAGAATAGGGAGATACAGCAACAAGGGATACACCAAAAAGTGCTGGATGAAATATACACAACCAAGGAGGAGGTGAAAAAGCTGCTATGTGAACTTGATACCTAAAAAGCGGTGGGACCAGACATCTCTCCGTGGGTCTTTAGAGAGGGAACAGAGATGCTGTGTGTGCAACTAACATAAATCTTCAACACATCCCTTGAAACTGGGCAACTACCTGAGGTGTGGAAGATGGCAAATGTAGTTCCAATTTTTAAGAAAGTATACAGACAAGAGGCATTAAACTACAGACCTGTGTTACTGACGTGTATAGTATACAAAGTCATGGAGATTATCAGGAGGAGAGTGGTGGAGCACCTAGAAAGAAACAAGTTTATAAATGACAACCAGCACGGTTTCAAGGAATGAAAATCCTGTGTCACAAACCTACTGGAGCTTTATGACAAACTAACAGAAGTAAGACACGAGAGAGAGGGGTGGATAGATTGCATTTTCTTGGCCTGCAAGAAGGCCTTCGACACAGTTTCTCTCAGGAGGTTAATGCAAAAGCTAGAGGATCAGGCACGCATAACAGGAAAGGCACTGCAATAGATCAGAGAATACCTGATTGGGAGGCAACAACGAGTCATGGTACATGACGAGGTGTCAGAGGTGACGAGCCGGGTTCCACAGGTGTCAGTCCTAGGACCACTGCTATTTAGGTATATGTGAATGACATGACGGAGAGGATAGGCTCAGAAGTGTCCCTGTTTCCAGATGATGTGAAGTTAATGAGTTGAATTAAATCGGATGACGATCAGGCAGGACTACAAAGAGACCTGGAGAGGCAGGAAGCCTGGTCCAGCAACTGGCTCCTCGAATTTAACCCCACCAAATGCAAAGTCTTGAAGATCGGGGAAGGGCAAATAAGATTGCAGGCAGAGTATAGTCTAGGTGGCCAAAGGCTGCAAACCTTCCTCAAGGAAAAGGATCTTGGGGTGAGTATAATACCGAGCACATCTCCTGAGGCGCACATCAACCAGATAACTGCTGCAGCATATGGGCGTCTGGCAAACCTGAGAATAACGTTCCGATACCTCAGTAGGGAATCGTTCAAGACTCTGTATGCCGTGTACGTCAGGCCCATGCTGGAGTATACAGCACCAGTTTGGAACCCATACCTGGTCAAGCACGTCAGGAAATTAGAGAAATGTTGCAAAGTGGAATAGTCTGGCAAGTGACGCCGTGGAGGCAGGAGCCATACATAGTTTTTAAACTAGGTATGATGAAGCTCATGGAGCAGGGAGAGAGAGGACCTAGTAGCGATCACTGAAGAGGCAGGGCCACGAGCCATGCATCGACCCCTGCAACCACAAATAGGTGAGTACAAATATATAAGGCTCTTGAAGCAGGGAGAGTGTAGGCCTAGTAGCGACTAGCTAAGAGGATGGGCCAGGAGCTATGAATCAACCCATGCAGCCAGAAACAGGTGAGTAAACGCGCGCGCGCCCGCAACTAGAGAAAGTGCAAAGGTTTGCAACAAGACTAGTCCCGGAGCTAAGGGTCCTACGAGGAGAGGTTAAAGGAAATCGACCTGACGACACTGGAAGACAGGAGAGATATGGGGGATATGATAACGACATATAAAATACTGAGAGGAATCGACAAGGTGAACAGAGACAGGATGTTCCAGAGATGGGACACAGCAACAAGGGGTCACAGTTGGAAGTTGAAATCTCAGATGAATCACAGGGATGTTAGGAAGTATTTCTTCAATCACAGAGTTGTCAGGAAGTGGAATAGTCTGGGAAGTGATGTAGTGGAGGCAGGATCCATACATAGCTTTAAGAAGAGGTATGATAAAGGTCATGGGGCGGGAAGAGTGACCAAGTAGCGGCCAGTGAAGAGGCGGTGCCAGGAGCTGTGAATCGACCCCTGCAACCACAACTAGGTGAGTACATAGTGATGCGGAGAACTACTGTCAGGAACAACATCTTGGAAAACAAAAGAAAGTCTCTGACGTCTGCAGTAAAATAAACAGATCAACATACGAGTGTGTTGTCCCTCCCAGTAAACAAAAAAAATTGAAAATTTGAATGGAAAATAATTTTAGTAATTATTCCGAATTTTTAAATACGCACCATAGCGAAGCACAGCTAGTACTTAGACGCAGCGTGACGCAGTGTGACGCGGAGCAGTGTGACGCAGTTTGAATATGATAGTGGTATAAATCATAACAATAACAGAAATCGAGTGACACAGGGTAATGATAGTAACAGAAATTGTGTAAAACAAAAGCTGAAAAAGGTTCACAAGAAGATACATATCAATGTATTTTATACTAACTGTCGAAGCGCCAGAAATAAAATTAACGAATTACGTTTGGTAGCATGTTCTGGGAACTTTGATGTCATTGCAATAACTGAAACATGGTATAATACCAAGAGTCGGGATATGATTGCTGAGTGTCATATTCAGGGGTTTAAGTTGTTCCATGTAGATAGATATAATGGGAAAGGGGGTGGAGTTGCATTGTATGTACGAGAAAATGTAAATTGCTGCATAAAAAACAGGCATAAAAATAGATGGATCATTAACAGAATCTGTTTGGGTAGAGTTTCTAGAAGGTCAAGAAAAACTGATTTTAGGTGTAATATACCGACCTCCAGGCTTGGATCACGATAGAGGGAGACTTCTTTGGGACGAAATTGTTAGGGCTTCTAGGCACAATAACGTAGTGATAGTAGGGGATTTTAACTTTAGTCAAATTGACTGGACTTCTTTGACCGGTAATCTGGAGTCCAGTGACTTTATGGAAGTAGTTCAGGACTGTTTTCTGAAGCAGTGTGTGACGGAGCCTACCAGAGGTAATAATTTGCTCGACCTAGTCTTGTCAAATAAAGAAACTATTGTAAATAATCTGGAGATCACTGAAGAGCTTGGAGCTAGTGATCACAAATCCATTACTTTTAATATTACATGGGAGTACGAGAATAGGGATAATACGGTAAAAGTTCCTGATTTTCGTTCTGCCGATTATATTGGACTTAGGGAACACCTGTCTAATCTCGACTGGGGTAATCTAGCTAACGATTACGATGGGATCTGCGTTTATGATTTTTTCTTAATAATGTACAACGTGCACAGAGTATGTTTATTCCCCAGAGAGAATTTAGGTCAAATAATAACGATCCCAAATGGATTAACAGGAGGCTAAAACATCTATTAGGGGAGAAAAGAGGAATTTATAGGCGCATCAAAAGAGGAGATGTTAACCTTATTGACCAATATGTTCAGTTGAAAAGAGAAGTAAAAAAGGGGATTAGAAAGGCTAAACGTGACTATGAGATTAAGGTTGCTAATGAATCAAAGACTAATCCAAAAGGGTTCTTTCAAGTGTACAGGACGAAGGTGAGGGAAAAGGTAGGACCTCTGAAAATTGGGAATGGACAGCTGACGGATAACGAACTGGAAATGTGTTCTCTATTTAATGACTATTTTTGTCAGTCTTTACACAAGAAGACGTAAATGAGATTCCAGAAATTAACAATTATTCAGTTCCTGAAGAATTCAAATTAACTAATATTACTGTCACGAAGGATATGGTTATCAAACAGATAGATAAACTGAAGCAAAATAAGTCCCCGGGACCCGACGAGTTGTTTTCCAGGGTACTTAAAGAATGCAAAATGGAACTTAGTCAGCCATTAACGAATGTGTTTAATACGTCCATCCTAACTGGTGTTGTGCCAGAGATGTGGAAGATAGCTAATGTAGTTCCTATATTCAAATCAGGGGATAAGTCCATTCCATCAAATTACCGTCCAATAAGCCTCACGTCTATAGTAGGCAAATTATTAGAATCAATTATAGCTGATATTATCAGAAGTCACCTTGAAGAACATAATTTGATTAATGAATCTCAGCATGGGTTTACGAGAGGTCGTTCCTGCCTGACAAATTTACTGACTTTTTCAATAAAACATTTGAGGCAGTAGACAGTGATAAAGAATATGATATAGTTTACTTGGATTTCAGTAATGCCTTCGATAGAGTACCTCACAAGAGACTCTTAAGAAAGGTGGCAGCTCATGGTATAGGAGGTAAAGTTCTAGCATGGATAGAGGCATGGCTTACCAATAGAAAGCAGAGAGTTTCCATTAATGGGGTCAAATCTGAATGGGGATTTGTCACTAGTGGCGTTCCACAAGGATCAGTTTTGGGCCCATTGTTGTTCATAATTTACATAAATGACCTTGATGAAGGAATTGCAAGTGACATGAGTAAATTTGCTGATGATACAAAAATAGGCCGTATAATTCATTCTGAGGAGGATAACAGTGAACTCCAGGAGGATTTAGATAAATTAATGTCTTGGTCTGAAAAGTGGCAGATGAAGTTCAATGTGGACAAGTGTAAGGTGCTAGTCGTTGGTAATGAAAATATCCCTCGAATTTATAAACTAGGTGAAGTTGAGCTTGATCATACAGAATGTGAAAAAGACTTGGGAGTCATGGTAAGCAGAAATCTAAAGCCAAGACAACAGTGCCTAAGTGTGCGCAATAAGGCTAACAGATTACTAGGATTTATTTCAAGAAGTATAAGCAACAGAAGTCCAAACGTTATTTTACAGCTCTATACATCACTAGTGAGACCTCATTTGGATTATGGAGCTCAGTTTTGGTCTCCTTACTACAGGATGGATATAGATTCATTGGAGAACATACAAAGAAGAATGACTAAAATGATTTACAGTATAAGAAATCTCCCGTATGAAGATAGACTTAGAGCATTGAATCTCCACTCTCTGGAGAGACGTAGAATGAGGGGAGATATCATCGAGGTGTACAAGTGGATGATGGGCATAAACAAAGGAGATATTAATAAAATACTGAGGATATCGAACCAAGTAAGAACGAGAAATAACGGATTTAAATTGGATAAATTTAGATTTAGAAAGGACATAGGCAAGTACTGGTTTTCGAACAGAGTTGTAGATGCGTGGAACAATCTTCCGAGTAGGGTGATAGAGGCTAGGACCTTGGGTGGCTTTAAAAAGAGATTGGACAAATATATGAGTGGGAGGGGCTGGGTTTGATTAGTGTCGTGAGTACAGGAGTAAATTCTTAGGTAGTGGTGGTTTTGATAAGGACCTGCCTTGTATGGGCCAGTAGGCCTTCTGCAGTGTTCCTCCATTCTTATGTTCTTATGTATACAATAACGATAAGTTGATAAGACGCAACATGCATGCAGGCAACAGAAGCTTCCGCTGCCTGCACTGTACAAGACTGAAGAAGCCTACTATGTAGGCGAAACGTTTCGGAATAAAGTTACCTAACTGTTGCACATGTGTCTTATCAACGGTGACGCAGTGTTTTCATGATAGTAAACGGAACGAGATGAAAACATTTCTTGGGTTTAAAAGCACTGTTATGTCGTAATGAACAATGTCAGTGAACAGACGGAAGAATGAACAGACGGAAGAATGAACGGGGACTCGAACCGTCGTCCAATCGAGTAGAAGGCCCAAAGTTGTTCAATTACCGTATTTTCGGCATATAAGGCGCACGACAGAAGTATCATAAGGGTAAATCAGTAATCATATTCAAAGGTTAATTAACCTCTTATTTTACACTAAAGCGTAACCCTAAACCTACCCTTAACCCTGACCTTGAACATATCAGGAGCAGGGTGATTTTCTAAAAAAAATTAGGGAAACAATGTGCGCCTTATATGCTGGAAAATACAGAAAACCATGAGAGTACTGAGGCTGTCTGTAGAAGGGAGTGTGCGCGCTTCCAGATCCCTTCCCTTTAGTCTCAATATTTCAATGACTTCTGGATGCTTGAGCAGCGGCCAGGCGAGGCCAGACCAGGCGAGGCCAGACCAGGCGAGGCCAGACCAGGCTGGAAGTCAACACAGAGGTGGGTATATGTAGTCAAGCTGAGATGCGCACTTGTGGAGAGGATACACAACCATTCTAATATACCAGACAGAAGATAAGACTAGATCAAGTCAGCATCGTCACAGGGCCAAATATGAGAAATATTTTGCTTGTAAAGTCCTAAAGCGGATTCTAACTGAGGTGAGAGAAGTCTTGATGAAAGGAAAAAAGTGTTGAAGTTGTGTAAACCAGGATTGGAGTAATTGTAACTGAAGCTGAATATTATTGTTTTTTAGTAATTGTAACTGAAGCAGAATGTAATTAATTTTTAGTAATTGTAACTGAAGCTGAATGTAATTAATATAGTAACTAATTTAACTTTTACATTAAAAAAGTAATTGTATTTGACTTATCAAACTTATACTGCTTAAATTAAACAAAACTAGGGCACTGCAACGTGTTAATGACGAAATGATGTGATTCTAGTTGTTTGGGTCACGTCCAGTACTTGTACTGCTGAGAGTCATGTCTGTGTGGACAGTGTGAACGGGATCCTCCCTCAGTAACCCAGTACAAAAAATAGTTGTAACTATGACCACAATTTTTTAAAGGGATGGACCGATAAGCCAGTGGAAGGCCTTTGTCAGATAACCAAAAGCTCCAACGGAGGGTCATCATCTGAGTAAGAGCCGCGCCAGTAAACACTTGTTTCCTGACGAATCTTACCTAACCATCAGAGTCGAGACTTCATGAAGAATGGACGCATTTTTTCTTTGAAAAAAAATATTAAGTTACACTTGCTTTAGAGTCAATTTTTTTTTTATGATTCTAATGATCAACTCTTTGAAAGTAGTGTGAAACGTTAGGAGCAAATTATTTTTTTTTTTAAACAAAATGCTGTTGATTATGAATTCACAAATGTAAGTATTTTAGCAAAGAATTCATGAGTTTCATGAACAATTCTGACTCAACTTTTTTAGAAGACTCACAAAATAAACGAGGAGAAACCACTTTCTGTTATATGTCAAAATTTTTGTAAAAGAGATATTCTATTAGGGACTTTTATAATTTAGTTGCCTCTCAAGTTTGTAATATTGTATGCAGTTTCATGAGAGCAAAGGTCATGGAAGGAGAGTGAGAGGCAAAAGAGAATAATGAAGATGGAGTTACTACATAGCCAAGATTTTCATTTCCTCAACTGTATCTTAAATTACATTATTTTTCTGCTGTTCAGATTTTTTTTTAATCAGGGGAAAGAGATAATCCCGTAAGGATCATATTGTTCTAGTGCAATGGAAGCACTTAGGTTCAATCCAAGGAAGTGGCGAATAAGTCCAGGTTCTTTAATCAAGAGCCCCTCTTCAGCATCAAGGCTCCCCTTCCCCCCTTCCCCCTTCAAGCATATTATGAATGCGTATATTTTTTTGGTACAGAACCACTTTTTTTACACAAATCAGATTTACAGGCAAAGAGCTGTTATCGTACCTCATCTCATTTCAAAGTCCAACACTATATACCCCCTCCCCAGGATGCCACCCACACCAGCCGGGTAACACCCAGGTACCTACATACTGCTAGTTGATTATTATAATCAAGAGGAAAGAGCTAAACCCGTTGGATTATACAGCGCCTGTGGAGGGGATGTGGAAGGTATTCAGGCTTAATTCAAGGAACTGGAGCACAGATCCAATTCCCTAGATCAAGAGCCCCTCACCAGCGTCAAGGAACCTCCCTTGAGGGGTACTGCTAGGTGAAAAGGGACAACAGCATATGTGGGAGACTGTGTCGTAAGTATTTTAGCAAAGTGTGACGTAAATGACACTCAGAATCTTCAAGTGAAAAACGCTTTTAAAGATATTACGAGAGAGACAATCAATACCTGGAGAGAGTTCCAGGGGTCAACGCCCCTGCGGCCCGGTTTGTGACCAGGCTTTAAAAAAAAAAAAAACAGTGTTTGAGGAATAAAATACCCAATGAAAGTAGTGTGCTGGAATATGTTATTCAATCAAAAGCTTGGTTTGTTTTAGATATGCGTATGTTCAGAGACCCTATTGATATTTAATTACTACTTACTATTAACTATAATGAAAGTGGATGGTGGAAAAATGTTTGTAGATGACAAAGTAATAGATGTGAATATAAAGAAAAGAAAAATATTTTTGATTTCTTCGAAGTCAGTCCCTGAGTACTGAGCAGATGTTTGTGTTCATACGTTGGTAGATGTAGGGAGAAGAATAATGAGGTGATAAACCAGGTCAAACTGTGAGCTAGGTCAAAATGATTAAGTTAGCTTAGGTATGGTTTGTCAGGAAACAAGTCCAGCGTTTCCTGACGTGGGTCTTTATCCTATGATGACCCGCAACTGGAACTTTTGGGTATCTAACCGAAGCCTTCCACTGGCTTACCTATATATTGTTTTTTGTCAAAATGGTGTTACAGCAGAAATGTTGGCATAAGAAATGTTTTTGCAGTGAAAAAAAATAAATGAATGAAAATCTGTATGGAGAAAGGAGAGAGTCGAAATAAAGTGAAAAGAGAAGAAGGTACTGTCAATTAGTAGTTATAAGACAATTATTGAGACGGAGAAATAGAGAGAAAAACTAATTCAAATGGATTTATTAGTTAATAGTAATAGTAAAGATAGGACATGCTGCCTGAAACGCCTAGGCATGCTAGTGGCCTTCCTTGTAATTAATATTTTATAATATGTAAACAACATATTGTAAGCCTCGCAAGGAAATAAACATTTTCACTTTTCATAGAGGTGGAGGAATCAAACCTATGGAGAAAATATTTTGAAAATACCTGAAAAACAATCAGAAATTTCATGCTTGGTGTAAGTAGGAATGAGATCTGTTAGATTAAGTGAAAAGAAAGATGCGAGAATAAAGCATGTAAATATAGAAGAAAGAAGGTGGAATATGTGAAAACGGAACAGATGAATCATATAAATATTATTCTGAAAGCAAATATGACTATGGTTTTGGATTATATAATGTAATTTTTAATATGTATAATGTATATACCAAAAAAATAATATTTCCAACTGGCAGAGGAAAATTACATATGACTTCTCTGTATATGGGAAGAGGGGGGGGGGCAATAGTGTACATATTTTACAGGAACTGGTTTTTTATATACACCTGATGATGCATAATGCCAAACAGCGTAAAAAAAATGAAAAGAGTAGCGTGAAAAACGAGTATTTTTTAATGTAGTTTAGAAAACTGTGTAACACTTGGGTATCTGAAACGTTTCGCCAACCACTGCTTTATCAATCCAATACATGGAAAACAGTGGAAGACTGTATTGAATATTAATGTATTGATAGCATGAATACATATTAATGTATTGATAGCATGAATACATATTACTGTATTGATAGCATGAATACATATTACTGTATTGATAGCATGAATACATATTAATGTATTGATAGCATGAATACATATTACTGTATTGATAGCATGAATACATATTACTGTATTGATAGCATGAATACATATTACTGTATTGATAGCATGAATACATATTAATGTATTGATAGCATGAATACATATTAATGTATTGATAGCATGAATACATATTAATGTATTGATAGCATGAATACATATTAATGTATTGATAGCAATAAGGAATAGTTTATGGTGTGTAGGAAAGATAGGATCAATACGTAAAAATGTATTCATGCTTGTATCAATAAATTAATATTTATTCATGCTATCAATACATTAATATGTATTCATGCTATCAATACATTAATATGTATTTATGCTATCAATACATTAATATGTATTCATGCTATCAATACATTAATATGTATTTATGCTATCAATACATTAATATGTATTCATGCTATCAATACATTAATATGTATTCATGCTATCAATACATTAATATGTATTCATGCTATCAATACATTAATATGTATTCATGATATCAATACATTAATATGTATTCATGCTATCAATACATTAATATGTATTCATGCTATCAATACATTAATATGTATTCAGGCTATAAATACATTAAAATGTATTCATGCTTGTATCAATACATTAAAATATATTGATAGCATAAACAATTTATGATAGAAAAATAGCATTTCCCACTGCATGATATCTTTGGTATCACCATGCTCAGCTGCCCTCCCAAGAAACTAATCATGCACAGTTTGTATTCCCCAAAATAAAGCTAAATTCATTACCCTCGAATATCTAAACAACCTGCAGACTAAAAATTATTTAACTCACACCATTTACACTAATGGCTATCATAACTCTCGCAGTGGGGGGCCGGAAAGTGCTGGTGTCGTAAACCAGTCTTAAGGAAATACAATAAGGAGTAGTGTTAGAATGAGATTTCTACTCACTAAATTCAACTGTCTGACATTCTTATTTGCACTCAGGTTTGCAGAAGTTACAGCAGGAGACAGTTTAATTGGTTCTGAGTTCCTGTACTCGTTACTTACTCGAAATCCCCTGTGAACTGAAGGTAACACGACTGTATCTGAAACAAAACATATATAATAAGTATATTTTTTGTTTATCATTGGACTGCAGTATAACGTTTGTTGATTCCCTCTCACACTGTCTTATGGGATTGGGAAAAAATTATTTGACTATAGTAGCAACAATTGAAGAAAATGAAGAGAAGAGTTTTGTTTGTAAAACAAAACTATATAAATATTTACGGATAAATTTTACAAACGATCTTGAAAAGAATAGAAGAGTGTAAATAGTAGAAACTCGTTCATAGAAGATGCCAAGTAGCAAGATCAGTAGTTTATAAGATATGTTCACTGTTAGACTAAAGCTTCGATTTAACAATTTTTAGGCTTTCGCTTTGTATGGAGATTGTTAAAAAAGCTCATAATTCACGACATTTCACCTACATGAGGCTTAATCAGTATTATCACTTGATAAAGCCTCATTTAGGTGATTTGTCTTAATTAAACGATCTTTACTTCATCTGTCTCAGCGCTGATCTGTTTCGCCAGACTGCAACAGCTAGAGAGACGTCCATAAAATTAAGTGCAAAGTGCGTGGACAGAAGCAAAGCATCACACTAGAACACAGTAACTCAGACAAATCATTTACACGTTCATTTAAATAACCTTAGTGGAGATGCCAAGGCACTTAATTATAAATAATAAGATACCTGAAATCTTGAAAGTTTCCGAACTTTGCTTCTTTTTAATTAATATGATTAGATTTTCAGTTAAATGCTTTATAGTTTTATTCATTAGAATTTTGAGAAACTATACCCATATTGCGTAAAGCAGATAAACAGTCATTTGAAAAGGTTGTAATACATTAAATTTAATTATTTTGTAATGTCTAGAAGATATAATATAGCAAGGGTGTTCTGATAACAACCTCAGAATGAACCGAGGGTTCCGTGGCTTAGTTAGCAACGCAGTCACCTCAAACACTGAGTGTTTGTGGTTCGATCCTCTACACGGATGGAAATGCTGAGCGTGTTTCCTCATACTTGTCCCTGTTCACCTAGCAGTAAGTAGGTACCTGGGTGTTAATTGACTGTTGTGGGTGGCATCCTGGGAGACAAGACTGAAGGACCACAATGGAAATAAGACAGTCCTCGATGACGCACTTTCTAAGGTTAGGCTGGGTGGCTAACCCTCCAGGTTAAAAATCCGAGCAAATCTTATCTTACCTTATCTCAATAAACTAGCCGCTTATAAGATTATATGAGGGTACACATTAAACAAGCTCCTAACAGGATGAGCTACGGGGTTAACAATTAACTAGACGCTGAGAGGATGAGTTGCGAATGCATAATTAACCTGCCACTGAAAGGACGAGTTGGAGTGTAGTATAAACTAATCGCTAAGAGGATGAGTTGTAGTTAAACGAAAACCAGGTTACTAACAGGATAATTTGTTGGTACACAATTAATTTGCCCCCTCACAAAATGACTTGAAGGTGCACAATAAACCATATGTTCACATGATGAGCTAGGGATGAACAATATATCACCAGCTCATAGGATGAGTTGCGGGTGTATAATAAACTGGCCACTCACACGATGAGTTGCTAGTGCATAATACACTAGCCACTTACAGAATGATTTACCAGTGAACAGAACACTAGCCACTCACACGATGAGTTGCCAGTGTACAACATACTAGCCACTCACACGATGAGTTGCCAGTGTACAATACGCTAGCCGCTCAAGGATGAGTTGCCACTCACAGAATGAGTTGCAAGTACGTAAGCCATTAGCTACTCAAAGAATGAGCTGCAGGTAGATCATACACAAACAGCTAGAGCCGTACAAAGTAGATTCCCAGTTGCTGAAAGTACTTAAAATGGATTTTATGTTAAGTATGATCTTAAAATATCTCCAATTTAATATACAATAGTTGTCATAGTAGCCATTTTCTTGTCTGCAGATGACAGTTTTATGGGAGATTCTGAGCGAAAGTTGAATGAAAGAGCTTAGAAGGGTACGCAGAAAAAAAAAATGTAACGATGAAAATAAAAAGTCATGGTATAAAACTAACTCATGGCAGTCTTGAGAATGACTGCTTTATAAAATAACTGATCGAAAAATGGGGTAAATTTCAGATCAGAAAAAGAAAAGAAAGTTTGGAGGAGTGTTGAGAAATCTGCGGAAATAATGATGATTTACAATATACAGAGGAATGGAATTGTAGCAAAGCTTTTGTATTGGTTTGAAGTATGTTCGTTCCATCTTAGAGCGAGTAGGAGGCGCCCTGCTCGTTCCATCTTAGAGCGAGTAGGAGGCGCCCTGTTCGTTCCATCTTAGAGCGAGTAGGAGGCACCCTGCTCGTTCCATCTTAGAGCGAGTAGGAGGCACCCTGCTCGTTCCATCTTAGAAAGAGTAGGAGGCGCCCTGCTCGTTCCATCTTAGAGCGAGTAGGAGGCGCATTGTTCGTTCCATCTTAGAGCGAGTAGGAGGCGCCCTGTTCGTTCCATCTTAGAGCGAGTAGGAGGCGCCCTGCTCGTTCCATCTTAGAGCGAGTAGGAGGCCCCTGCTCGTTCCATCTTAGAGAGTAGGAGGCGCCCTGCTCGTTCCATCTTAGAGAGTAGGAGGCGCCCTTGTTCGTTCCATCTTAGAGCGAGTAGGAGGCGCCTTGTTCGTTCCATCTTAGAGCGAGTAGGAGGCGCAATGTCGTTCCATCTTAGAGCGAGTAGGAGGCGCATGTCGTTCCATCTTAGAGAGTAGGAGGCGCCCTGCTCGTTCCATCTTAGAAGAGTAGGAGGCGCCCTGCTCGTTCCATCTTAGAAGAGTAGGAGGCGCCCTGCTCGTTCCATCTTAGAGCGAGTAGGAGGCGCCCTGCTCGTTCCATCTTAGAGCGAGTAGGAGGCGCCCTGTTCGTTCCATCTTAGAGCGAGTAGGAGGCGCCCTGCTCGTTCCATCTTAGAAAGAGTAGGAGGCGCCCAGCTCGTTCCATCTTAGAAAGAGTAGGAGGCGCCCTGTTCGTTCCAATTAGAGAGAGAGTAGGAGGCGCACTGTTCGTTCCATCTTAGAAAGAGTAGGAGGCGCCCAACTCGTTCCATCCTAGAGCGAGTAGGAGGCGCCCAGCTCGTTCCATCTTAGAGCGAGTAGGAGGCGCCCTGTTCGTTCCATCTTAGAAAGAGTAGGAGGCGCCCTGCTCGTTCCATCTTAGAGCGAGTAGGAGGCGCCCTGCTCGTTCCATCTTAGAGCGAGTAGGAGGCGCCCAGCTCGTTCCATCTTAGAAAGAGTAGGAGGCGCCCTGTTCGTTCCATCTTAAAACGAGTAGGAGGCGCCCTGTTCGTTCCATCTTAGAATAGGAGGCGCCCTGCTCGTTCCATATTAGAGCGAGTAGGAGGCGCCCAGCTCGTTCCATCTTAGAAAGAGTAGGAGGCGCCCAGCTCGTTCAATCTTAGAAAGAGTAGGAGGCGCCCAGCTCGTCCCATCTTAGAAAGAGTAGGAGGCGCCCTGCTTGTTCCATCTTATTAAGAATAGGAGGCGCCCTGCTCGTTCCATCTTAGAGCGAGTAGGAGGCACCCAGCTCGTTCCATCTTAGAAAGAGTAGGAGGCGCCCAGCTCGTTCCATCTTAGAAAGAGTAGGAGGCGCCCTGCTCGTTCCATCTTAGAAAGAGTAGGAGACGCCCAGCTCGTTCCATCTTAGAAAGAGTAGGAGGCGCCCTGCTCGTTCTATCTTAGAAAGAGTAGTAGGCGCCCTGTTCGTTCAATCTTACAGAGTAGGAGGCGTCCTCTTTGTTCAGTCTTAGAGCGAATATGAGGCGTCCTCTTTGCTCAGTCTTAAAACGAGTAGGAGGCGCCCTGCTCGTTCCATCTTAGAGTAGGAGCACTGTCCTTTCAGTCTTAGAGCCAGTAGGAGGCGCCCTGCTCCTGGTATAGGTTGACAACTAGTTAATCTGATTCATATAATAATGCAATATTACATAAAACTTGAGTTTGTGGGTGTATTAACCACTAAGCTAAAATGATTCCATATTGCAATAGATCAGTTGATATCGATTAGATGCAGTTTTGGGCTGACTGCTACATTTCCTTAATCTTCTGTAACTTTTCTGTAAACCTATGAAGTTCCTACCTCCCTTTACCCACAAAGGGTGTGAAGGGACAGGGGAGGTTGGTTTTGGGGTCGGTGACGGTCCTCACTCTGTGACATGGGCCGCCAGTGACACCTGCCTTGCCTCGCAGAATTTTCCCTCCAATCTGTTGCTGTCTTGCAACATTACATATTTCATGTTCTAACTCAAGGAACCATACAATCCTACAAGAATCACGCACCCAGTAGAGCTAGGTATTGTACCGTGATCCGAGGACATACGATGATGTGGGTGCCTCGAGTTAATTTCATTCTACTCCCCGTTTGGTGTACTAGTCTCCACAAGCAGTATATATCGTATTGTAACCACGAACGAGTGGTATTTAATCAATAACAACACTGTGACTAGCCGGGGGATCTAACCCGTGTTGGTTTAGCCCGCTGGGCGGATTCCAGAAGAAATTTAACCTTTCTTTCTCGGAGCCTCATTATGCGATTTGAAGAAGGATGGGGGCATCAGACCCACTGCTGTCGGTAACACTCTTCTCCGTCTCGTTGCAAAAGCAGCAGTAAGAAACATTTGCGTAGAAGCCGGCAGTTTACTCCAGCCACACCAACTGGGCTTCGGGGTCTCTCAAGGCAGTGATGCTGCAACTCATGCAGCAAGGGACTTACCAGAAGACAGGGCAGTAGTAAAACTTGACTTTAAAAATGCTTTTAATATGGTGAAAAGAGATGTGGTCTTGCCAGCTGTTCGGGATAAGTTTCCCAGTTTTTTCCCCTTTCATTTTAGGTGGCTACAGCAAAAACTTAACTCTTTTGTTTGGCGAACATAAAATTCCCTCATCAGAGGGTGTTCAGCAGGGTGACCCACTCGCTCGAACATGTATCACTCCTGAGAGCAATCTTCAAGGCACTGAATCCTGTGTGACGTCCAATATAGCCTGCATTCCAATAATGTACTGAGTGATACTGAAAGGAAATAGTATATGTTGCAAAAATGATTCGTTTTCTCTTATACATCGCAAGGAAGGTGTATGGTGGCCGTGAGAAGCTTCTGATGTATGGAACTGGGCTTACCTTGTGTTCCCTTGTATCTTGTTGTCCGTGCCCCGTAGGTGCTGCATCACTTCCTTGTACAGTGTAGCACTCTCACCCCTGTGAATGCAATAATAATAATAATAATAATAATAATAATAATAATAATAATAATAATAATAATAATAATAATAATAATAATAATAATAATAATAATAATAATAATAATATTATTATTATTATTATTATTATTATTATTATTATGAAAATAAAAATATAATAATAATAATGAAAATAATAATAATAATAGTACTATAAAAATAAAAAATATCTAAAATAAAAATATTATAATAATGGAAAAATATGAAAATAAAAGTATCAGCAAAATAAATATATAATAATAATAAGAATATGAATAATAATAGAGATGAATATGGAGGAGGAGGAGAAGTAGGAGGAAGAGAAAGAGAGAGACAGAGAAAGATAAGACGACGACTACGACTACGACTACTTTGTTGTTTTATCAAGTCCCTGATAAATCTCTACAAAGAACTAAATGATGCCACTGAAAAAAAACCATTTTCCAACATATCATTTCTCTAATATATCCCACAGACACACGACTTAGTCTTACAGGAAGAAATATACACTAAATTCTACCTAATTTAACCTCATAATTTAATTTCCCTCCGCCTCCTCTCAGTAAACATTTCCCGTAACCATTAAAAATCTTACTTAATTTAGGGGTTGAAAAAACGAGAGCCGTGGTATGAGAGCTCTCCTGAGGAGCTGGGACGAGGTAATAACATGCCTGTCAGTAAAGCTCACGTTCACTTTACGAGGCAATGGATGGCCACCTTTTTGTTAGCTTTTTACACACTGCATGAGCTAAGTGGAAAAGCCTGACAGCCTGGAGATGTCCACGAAATGAAGGCTTTGGAAATTATGTTTGGCATGAAAATAAACACGGGCTTACAAGACTGAAACTTGTGACGACGTTTCGGTTAAACTTGGACCATTAACTATGTGATTAATTAATGGTCCAAATGGGATCGAAACATCATATGTGCGGATTATTTGTGTTTTGTTACAATCACGTTATTGAACATTTTTATTCTAAATTATGCGTGGGAGGGAAAGTTGTTGGGAATGGGGGAAAATTCTTTCAGTTTTGCTAATAAGTTTGTTCCTTAAAAGAGGCAAGGGAAAAAAAGGGGTTGATAAGGAGGAAACTCTGATGGTTTCAATGGCGATTTTCTGCCTAAAGGGTAGTGTAGATAGAGGAAGAACCCTGGTAGTTTCACAAGTGAGGTTGAACCTTAAAGGGGTAGTGGTCTCGGGCAGAGAGGAACTCTTGTAGTTTCACAGGTGAAGTTGAAACTTAAAGGGGTAGTGGAGGTCTTGAAAAGTAGGAACTCTGGTAGTATCACATGTGAGGTTGAAACTTAAAGGGTAGTGGTCTGGGCAGAGAGAACCTGTAGTTTCACAGGTGAAGTTGAAACTTAAAGGTGTAGTTGAGGTCTTGTGCAGAGAGAAACTCTGGTAGTTTCACAGGTGAAGTTGAAACTTAAAGGGGTAGTGGAGGTCTCGGGTAAGGAGCAACTCCGATACTTTCGCTGCAAAGTTGTGTCTTATGAGGATGGCGGCTGGAGGGGTTGTATACAACCGTGTTGTCCCGAGACTGGCTAATGGTGATGGCATTAATAGCATGAGCTTAAAAGGCTGCTGGGCTCCAAGGAAGAATAGGCTCTTTCTGTATATTTATATACTTCGAGGAGTCCTCTCCTACCCTCTCACACCTCTTTTCTCCTCATTTTTATTTTCTTTTCTTTCTCTTCTTAAAAATTTTATTTACACTCTCTTTTTCATAATTCATGACCTCAGCTTTCTGGCATTCTGATCTCTTCTCATTTTTCCCTTCACTCTTGTCTCTCTATTTAATTCTTTTATGTTTCCAATTTCCTCTGTTTCTAATTTTAGTCAATTTTTTTACCACCTCCATGGAAGATGCATTGAATCTGGTGAACAATACACAAATAACCCGCACATAGGAGGGAAAAGCTCACGACGTTTCGATCAGACTTGGACCATTTACAGATTGTGACTCTGTAAATGGTCCAAGTCGGAGAGAAACGTCGTGGTAAGCTCCTCTCTCCTATGTGGGGGTTATTTGTGTATTGTTCCAGTCACGGTGTCGTTCCTTTCTTGTTATCTTTGCTGAACAGTTCTTAAACCAAAGAACTAAAGTTACTCTTCCCTTCCCTGTAAAACACCCCAACATCTTCAGTGCTCCCCATCAATACAACAAAAACACAAAAAGATATATATATATATATATATATATATATATATATATATATATATATATAATGGGGTCCACCTCTGGTGCAAATTGTGGGACCCATAGCCTCGGAGAAGTGGATAAAAAGGCTTCAAGGAAGGATATTTGGATTTCTTCCTGAAGCCATTTGAATATTCCATTTTTCATTCTTTTTTTTTCTACCAATAGGTATATTTTATTACATAATATGGTACAAAAGATTTAAGAGATACATTGTTGATATAAAGATATATATATATATATATATATATATATATATATGTCGTGCCGATTAGGTAAAACTGGTCAATTAGCAAGGACTCATCTAAAATTAAGTCCTTTCAAAAATTTTCTCTTATACGTTTAAAGATATATTTTTTTCATTTATGTTAATGTAAGAATTTATAATTTTGTACCAAGAGAAACTTTGAAAACCTACCTAACCTTATTACAACAAGCGCAATTTAATATAGCCTAACCCAACTAAATATAATTTAGATACGTTGACATTAATTTAATAATAAAGAAACACAATGAAATATATTTTTTTCGTTATGTTCAGAATGATTTTGGCGAAATTATTGCATGCACAAATTTTCACTTGTCTTATATGGCAAAGTGAGCGTTGCTATTTAAGCCAAAATAGAAGTTTTACCTAATCGGAACGACATATATATATATATATATATATATATATATATATATATATAATATATATATATATATATATATATATATATATATATATATATATATATATCAAACAAGAACAAAATAAAATATATATATATATATATATATATATATATATATATATATATATATATATATATATATATATATATATATATATATATATATATATATATAAACAATTTACGATAGTTCTCACTCCTCGAGTTACTGGAGTTCTTCCTCCATTTTATTTCTGGAGGCATTGTTACATTACTCAATAATTTTCCAGGACTCCTTATTCTGTCATATAACAAGAAACATGACTCCATATATCTGGAGGATTTATTCGATCATATTACTAGTATTCCATCAAATTACTGGAGTACTCACTCCATCACATTCATGGAGTATTCACTCCATCATATTAATGGGAAATTTATTCTATCACATTATTGGAGATCTATTACTCTAGTTCTCTCTCCATCAAATGACTGGAGATTTCACTCCATCGTATCACAGGTACACATACTCCATCTTATTTCTGGGGGCAGCCTCACTCAGTACTACAGGAGTCTTTTCTCCATCATGTTACACCATTTGTCTGAAATACCTCACTCCTCATTCTGATGGGATTTACCTTTCTTCAAGAACGTTCTCATAAGAATCCCCCCAAGGACCCTCCCACTTGGAGGGTCTTTCTCATCAGTACTCTCTTAGAAAGACCACTCAATGGATTCCCCAACGATTATCCTCTTAACTAGGACCCCGTCAATTTTCTCCCACAAGTAACACCCTAAAATGCCCAAAACAAGTACCCTTCACAAGGTCATCCAACAAGCACCTTGTTGCATAGTCCTTCCCACAAGAACCCCTTCACACCCATCCATATGTATCATCCAACAAAGATACATAGACCCCCACCAAGTACACATCTGCATGATTCCCCCACAAAGACCCTCCCTCAAGTACCCCTAACGACCACCTGTAGGTCGTCATGGTTTGTTATAGGTCGTTATGTGTCCTTTCATGGACCGGGTCAGTCGCCTACCGGGTAATGAAATTTCTCCCTTCCTGTGGGAGCTGTATTGTCTCTCTCGCTCAGTCACCTGACGCTTCCTGACTGACTGCTGAGTTGTTATTGCTAGCCCAAAACCCCAGGGTAACATTCAGAGTTCACCTCATCCCTGGCTGAAGCTGGATGTATCTTGGACGTGTGTTGGACACATGTGGACGTGTACTGGATTCATATGGATATGTACTCGACGCATCCATGGACGTGTGCCAGATCAACCAGGCTGTGATGGATGTGTGGGCTGCGGGCCACCAACAGCCTGATTGACAAGGCAAACCTGGGCCATGACCGGGCCTGGTCAACTCCCTGAGCCTGGCCTATGGCCGGGCTCCGGGAGTAGAAAAACTCTAGGAACTCCTTAAAGGTAAAGTTGTGCAGGACACATCAATAGCACAAGTCACAATACTCACCAACATAAACAAACACTTTCTCGACATGAAGGTGATCCAAACACTTTCTCGACATGAAGGTGATCCAAACACTTTCTCGACATGAAGGTGATCCAAAAACTTTATCGACAAGGTCCCAGGACCGAAACGTTTTCTAAGAAATATGTTCTAGTGTCTGCTCACGTTTCTTGTCAAAACAATTTGTCGGTATCAGTCACTAAGTTTTATACTAAATTTTATTTAATACATACTTGATCTGCGATCACGTCTTAATTACATAACGTTTCACTCAAAAGTGAGCAAAACGCTGTCTAAAAAAAAAAATTCTTACTCTCTTTCAGATATCTTAACATTAAAAATATCTTGCTCTCCTGTACGTAAGATTGTATTAATAAAATCCAGGGTTATTACTAGTATATTTTCATCAACAAAGTCTTGCTATTCTAATTAATGACAATATTTTACTGTGTCGAATTTCTATTTTTTTTTTATTAGCACAGGTTAAACACTGAATACATGTTCACTGGAACGTAGAGAAGAATACTTCTATGATGACTCCCAACACACACACACACACATATATATATATATATATATATATATATATATATATATATATATATATATATATATATATATATATATATATATATATATATATATATATTCAAACCACGGAACAGATGGAGTTTAAACCCAGTGGTTTACGCACTGGCCTGGATTTATTAAGAGACACTTGCCATGAGTTCAAACCCCACCTGTTCCGTGGGTTGTTTGCATCTGTGTTATTACGATTTAGCAAGTTATATATAAATTTCTTTGGTAGAAATCATCGAACTTTTCAGTGCTGATGGAATGAATTTTCTGTCTGACTAGAAAGAGTTGACCGATTTCCCAGAAAAGAATAGAATTTTTTTCCCGCTTATTACGTCGATGGAGGAGACTGGTAGTGAGGGAGGTGACGTGTCTCGTCTGAGACGTGACCTGAACTTCATCTGAGACGTGACCTGAACTTCATCTGAGACGTGACCTGAACTTCATCCGAGATGTGACCTGAACTTCATCTGAGACGTGACCTGAACTTCATCCGAGACGTGACCTGAACTTCATCCGAGATGTGACCTGAACTTCATCTGAGACATGACCTGAACTTCATCTGAGACGTGACCTGAACTTCATCCGAGACGTGACCTGAACTTCATCCGAGACGTGACCTGAACTTCATCCGAGACGTGACCTGAACTTCATCCGAGACGTGACCTGAACTTCATCTGAGTCGTGACCTGAACTTCATCTGAGGGCCAAAGTGAGAGATGATATCTTTCCCTTGTTATTGCATTAAATAACTAGTTAACTGTTAATTCTAAAAGTGTTGATGAGACAGGAAAGACTCTCTACTTATCTTTCGAATCGATAACAGAAAAAAAATATATTTTGATGACTTGTCCAGATGTGCTTCCAGAAGGATTAAAACCCCTCTAACACCCACCTGTGTTGTACTCTTACATGAGGGTGGAAAATATAACGCCTCTCGCCCACCACCTGGGGGTGGTGAGCATCATCTCTCCCACATACCAGTAATTTTGGTGCTCATAAGAACAAGAGAGTTAATAATAATTATCCTCTCCTACCTCTTCCAAAGAAAACAGTCAACTATGTTCAGTTTTCATATATATATATATATATATATATATATATATATATATATATATATATATATATATATATATATATATATATATATATATATATTTTTTTTAATAACACATCGGCCGATTCCACCAAGGCAGGGTGGCCCGAAAAAGAAAAACTTTCATCATCATTCACTCCATCACTGTCTTGCCAGAAGGGTGCTTTACACTACAGTTATAAAACTGCAACATTAACACCCTCCTTCAGAGTGCCGGCACTGTACTTCCCATCTCCAGAACTCAAGTCCGGCCTGCCGGTTTCCCTGAATCCCTTCATAAATGTTACTTTGCTCACACTCCAACAGCACGTCAAGTATTAAAACCATATGCCTCCATTCACTCCTATCAAATACGCTCACACATGCTTGCTGGAAGTCCAAGCCCTCGCACACAAAACTTCCTTTACCCCTCCCTCCAACCTTTCCTAGGCCGACCCCTACCCCGCCTTCCTCCACTACAGATTTATACACTCTCGAAGTCACTCTGTCTCGTTCCATTCTCTCTACATGTCCAAACCACCTCAACAACCCCTCCTCAGCTCTCTGGACAATCGTTTTGGTAATCCCGCACCTCCTCCTAATTTCCAAACTCCGAATTCTCTGCATTATATTCACACCACACATTGACTTCAGACATGACATCTCCACTGCCTCCAGCCTTCTCCTCGTTGCAACATTCATCACCCATGCTTCACACCCATATAAGAGCGTTGGTATAACTATACTCTCATACATTCCCTCTTACTTCCATGGACAAGGTTCTTTGTCTCCACAGACTCCGAAGTGCTCCACTCACCCTTTTCCCCTCATCAATTCTATGATTCACCTCATCCTTCATAGACCCATCCGCCGACATGTCCACTCCCAAATATCTGAATACATTCACCTCCTCCATACTCTCTCCCTCCAATCTGATATCCAATCTTTCGTCACCTATTCTTTTGTTATCCTCATCACCTTACTCTTTCCTATATTCACTTTCAATTTTCTTCTTTTACACACCCTACCAAATTCATCCACCAACCTCTGCAGCTTCTCTTCAGAATCTCCCAAAAGCACAGTGTCATCAGCAAAAAGCAACTGTGACAACTCCCACTTTGTATTTGCTTCTTTATCTTTTAGCCCAACACCTCTTGCCAAGACCCTCGCATTCACTTCTCTTACAACCCCATCTATAAATATATTGAACAACCACGGTGACATCACACATCCTTGTCTAAGGCCCACTTTTACTGGGAAATAGTCCCCTTCCCTCCTACACACTCTAACATGAGCCTCACTATCCTCATAAAAACTCTTCACTGCTTTCAGTAACCTTCCTCATATTCCATACACCTGCAACATCTGCCACATTGCCCCCTATCTACCCTATCATACGCCTTTTCCAAATCCATAAATGCCACAAAACATCTTTACCCTTATCCAAATACTGTTCACCTATATGTTTCACTGTAAACACTTGGTCTACACACCCCTACCTTTCCTAAAGCCCCCTTGTTCATCTGCTATCCTGCTTTCTGTTTTACTCTTAATTCTTTCAATAATAACTCTACCATACACTTTACCAGGTACACTCAACAGACTTATTCCCCTATAATTTTTGCACTCTCTTTTGTCCCCTTTGCCTTTATACAAAGGAACAATACACGCTCTCTGCCAATCCCCAGGTACCTTACCCTCTTCCATACATTTATTAAATAATAGCACCAACCACTCCAAAATTATATCCCCACCTGCTTTTAACATTTCTATCTTTATCCCATCAATCCCAGCTGCCTTACCCCTTTCATTCTACCCACTGCCTCACGAACTTTCCCTACACCCACAACTGGCTCTTCCACACTCCTACAAGATGTTATTCCTCCTTGCCCTACACACGAAATCACAGCTTCCTGTCTTCATCAACATTTAACAAATCCTCAAAATATTCTCTCCATCTTCCCGATACCTCTAACTCTCCATTTAATAACTCTCCTCTCCTATTTTTAACTGTCAAATCCATTTGTTCTCTAGGCTTCCTCAACTTATTAATCTCATTCCAAAACTTTTTCTTATTTTCAACAAAATTTGCTGATAACATCTCACCCACTCTCTCATCTGCTCTCTTTTTACATTGCTTCACCACTCTTTTAACCTCTCTTTTTCCTCCATATACTCTTCCCTCCTTGCATCACTTCTACTTTGTAAAAACCTCTCATATGCTAACTTTTTCTCCCTTACTACTCTCTTTACATCATCATTCCACCAATCGCTCCTCTTCCCTCCCGCACCCACTCGCCTGTAACCACAAACTTCTGCTGAACACTCTAACACTACATTTTTAAATCTACCCCATACATTTTCGACCCCATTGCCTACACTCTCACTAGCCCATCTATCCTCCAATAGTTGTTTATATCTTACCCTAACTGCCTCCTCTTTTAGTTTATAAACCTTCACCTCTCTTTTACTTACTGCTTCTATTTTCCTTGTATCCCATCTACCTTTTACTCCCACTGTAGCTATAACTAAAAAGTGATCTGATATATCTGTAGCCCCTCTATAAACATGTACATCCTGAAGTCTACTCAACAGTCTTTTATCTACCAATACATAGTCCAACAAACTACTGTCATTACGCCCTACATCATATCTTGTATACTTATTTATCCTCTTTTTCTTAAAATATGTATTACCTATAACTAAACCCCTTTCTATACAAAGTTCAATCAAAGGGCTCCCATTATCATTTACACCTGGCACCCCAAACGTACCTACTACACCCTCTCTGCATGTTTCTCCCACTTTAGCATTTAGGTCCCCTACCACAATTACTCTCTCATTTGGTTCAAAAGTTCCTATACATTCGCTTAACATCTCCCAAAATCTCTCTCTCCTCTACACTCCTCTCTTCTCCAGGTGCATACACGCTTATTATGACCCACTTTTCGCATCCGACCCTTATTTTAATCCACATAATCCTTGAATTTACACATTTATATTCCCTCTTTTCCTTCCATAACTGATCCTTCAACATTATTGCTACCCCTTCCTTAGCTCTAACTCTCTCAGATACTCCTGACTTAATCCCATTTATTTCTCCCCACTGAAACTCGCCTACCCCCTTCAGCTTTGTTTCGCTTAGGGCCAGGACATCCAACTTCTTTTCATTCATAACATCGGCAATCATCTCTTTCTTATCATCCGCACTACATCCACGCACATTCAGACAATATATATATATATATATATATATATATATATATATATATTATATATATATATATATATATATATATATATATATATATATATATATATATATGATTTTGCTCAAAAACTATTCTAGGAATTTAATCTTATTAAAATCTAGGTTTAAAAATTACTTAAATTGATTAACTTTTCAACAAATTAACATTTTGGAAAAACTCTTATTCTGAGAGGAAAATGGTAAATTTATCCATTTTTCCTTTTCGTGTTTTGAGAAAGAAATAAGCAGCCTTCAACCCTTGTAGTTCCTTCTAGTGGTTTTGAAAGAGAGAACATAAGAACATAAGAAGGAAAGAACACTGCAGCAAGCCTACTGACCCATGCGAGGCAGGTCCAATTCTCCCACCGGCTTAAACCAATGCCTTAACCTAGTCAGGTCAGTCACGGCATCTGACCTAGGTCTTTGAGCACTGTCATGAAAGAAGGGAAGGCTCCCGTGTGTTTTCCCTATTTGTGGATAAAATGGAAAGATGGACCAATGTTTACTTCTCAAGACGTGACAGAGAGAAGCGATGACACCTGTCAAGAAGGTTAATAAACTAGACGATTCGTATATTACAAGCATGGCAAAACACTTGAAAATGATCAGTGATTCATGCCTAGTGTGTATGAAGAATTAGACACGTGCAACATCTGGTAATTGCACATAAATGGTACACAATACCAATTAGACACATGTCTAACATCTGGCTATCTTTATTAGTAGACGTTTCCCCAACTAGTGGCTTTATCAATACAAGGACAATGTGAAGAATATAGAACTATATACTACATACTATAATTTTCACATATCCTTGTATAGTATTGATAAAGTCACTGGAGGGCGAAATGTCTACAAACAAAGATACCCTGATATTGCATATGTGTCTAATTCTTCCTCCTGTTTGTATTATATAAAATTTATATACAACACTTGACTGGTGTTCACTGGAGCGTAGGCGAGAGAGATACATCATAATCTACACCTGGAAAATCCTAGAGGGGCTGGTCCCTAATCTGCACACAGAAATCACTCCCTACGAAAGCAAAAGACTCGGTAGGCGATGCAACATACCCCCAGTGAAAAGTAGGGGAGCCATTAGTACACAAAGAGAAAACACAATGAGTGTTCGGGGCCCAAGACTGTTCAACAGCCTCCCACCAGCCATAAGGTGAATTACCAATAGACACCTGGTTGTCTTCAAGAGGGAGCTGGACAGATACCTAAAGTTAGTGCCGGATCAGCCGGGCTGTGGTTCGTATGATGGACTACGTGCAGCCAGCAATAACAGCCTAGTTTATCAGGCCCTGATCCACCGGGAAGCCTGGTCATGGACCGGGCCGCGGGGGCGTTGACCCCCGGAATACCCTCCAGGTAGACTCCAGGAACTAGTGTGTATTTATACACAGTGTAAATACACACACTAGTGGTGAGAATATCAATGTCTACACAGAATTTAATCTATATTATAGGAATTCAATTATTCTTAACTGGTGATGTACAGGTGACATGCTAATAATCCTCATGTAGTCGATAGGATTTAAACCTAACAAACCGGCCAGCCTGGAGAGCAGAGGACCTCCATTAATGCTGGTCACGTCGGAGGACATGGGAAGTGCAGATAGCTCTTAGCCTCCCTGTGTGTATTTGCTTCTCCTCACGTGGGTATGATCGTCTCTGTCTCAGCGGCATTACTCTGACCTAACTGCCTTTGTTCCTTATTGCTAGTCACGTAGTAAAGCCCATCCTGCCCTCTCTAACAGGACTAGTTCAGGACTCACTAGAGACAATACCATACCCAACATTCCCTAGCTAGACCAGTTCCTAACAGCATCCCCTTACACGTTTTAGCCGGTCAAGCACTAGGCTTCCTAGGTGAACCCATCACTTCTTAGAAGACCCAAACACTTCCTAGCCTAGCAAGACTCGCCCAGCAATCCCTGTCAGAATTTACATGGAGAAAACTATAAATAATCCCAGCACTTTAGTAACTCCCTAGCATAATTTATCCAGGACTGCCTAGCAGGACCCACCTAACACATTAGACCTATACTTGATATAGGAAAGCACTGGTTAGTAGTAGAGTTGTGGATGAATGGAGCAAACTCCCGAGTATCGTATTGAAGCTAAAACCTTGTGTAGTTTTAAAAATAGGTTAGACAAATACATGAGTGGGTGTGACTTGAACCTGACCATTTTGAGCCAGTAGGTGACTTAGACCTGCCTAACATGGACTAGTAGGCCTGTTACAATGCTCCTTCTTTCTTATGTTCAGTACACATATTCGACGCTGGAATACTACAGGCAGACCAAAATATGTCTGATTTTTTTTATTAACACAACGGTCGTTTCCCACCAAGGCAGGGTGGCCCGAAAAAGAAAAAAAAACATACACCATCATTCACTCCATCACTGTCTTGCCAGAGGTGCGCTTACACTACAGTTATAAAACTTCAACATTAACACCCCTCCTTCAGAGTGCAGACACTGTACTTTCCATCTCCAGGACTAAAGTCCGGTTTTCCGGTTTCCCTAAATCCCTTCATAAATATTACCCTTCTCACACTCCAACAGCATATGTCCTAAAAACCATTTGTCTCCATTCGCTCCTAACACGCTCACGCTTGCTTGCTGGAAGTCTAAGCCCCTCACACACTAAACCTCCTTTACCATTACCCCCTCCCTCCAACCTTTCTTAGGCCGACCACCACCCCCACCTACCCTCCACTACAGATTTATACACTCTCGAAGTCATTCTATTTTGTTCCTTCCTCTCTACATGTCCGAACCACCACAACCCTCTGGATAATAGTTATGGTAATCCCGCACCTCCTCCTAATTTCCAAACTACGAATTCTCTGCATTATATTCAGACCACACATTGCCCTCAGACACGACGTCCCTTCTGCCTCCAGCCTTCTCCTTGCAACATTCACCACCCATGCTTCACACCCATATAAGAGTGTTGGTATAACTACACACTCATACATTCCCCTCTTTGCTTCCATGGACAAAGTTCTTTGTCTACACAAACTCCTCAGTGCACCACTCACCTTTTTCCCCTCGTCAATTCTATGATGCACCTCATCTTTCATAGACCCATCTGCTGACACGTCCACTCCTATATATCTGAATACATTCACCTCCTCCATACTGTCTCCCTCCAATCTGATATCCAATCTTTCGTTACATAATTTTTTTGATTCTGTTCACCTTACTCTTTCCTATATTCACTTTTAATTTTCTTCTTTTACACACCCTACCAAACTCATCCACCAACCTCTGCAACTTCTCTTCAGAATCTCCCAAAAGCACAGTGTCATCAGCAAAGAGCAACTGTGACAACTCCAACTTTGTGAGATTCTTTAGCTTTTAACCCCACACCTCTTGGCAACACCCGAGCATTCACTTCTCTTACAACTCCATCTATAAATATGTTAAACAGCCATGGTGACATCACACATCCTTGTCTAAGGCCTACTTTTACTGGGAAATAATCTCCCTCTCTCCTACATACTCTAACCTGAGCCTCACTATCCTCGTAAGTACTTTTCAACGCTTTCAATAACCTGCCTCCTATTCAATACATTTGCAACATCTACCACAATGACCCCCTATCCACGCTGTCATAAGCCTTTTCCTAATCCATAAATGCCAAAAAAAACCTTTATACCCTTATCTAAATACTGTTCACCTATATGTTTCACTGTAAACACTTGGTCTACACACCCCCTACCCTTCCTAAAGCCTCCTTGTTCATCTGCTATCCTACTCTCCGTCTTACTCTTAAATCTTTCAATAATAACTACCATACACTTTACCTGGTATACTCAACAGACATAATCCCCTATAATTTTTGCACTCTCTTTTGTCCCCTTTGCCTTTATACAAAGGAACTATGCACGCTCTCTGCCAGTCCCTAGGTACCTTACCCTCTTCCATACATTTATTAAATAAAAGCATCAACCACTCCAGAACTATATTCCCACCTACTTTTAACATTTCTATCTTTATCCCATCAATCCCAGCTACCTTACCTCCTTTCATTCTACCCACTGCCTCACGCACTTCTCCCACACTCAGACCTGGCTCTTCCACACTCCTACAAAATGTTATTCCTCCTTGCCTTATACACGAAATCACAGCTTCCCTGTCTTCATCAACATTTAACAGTTCCTCAAAATATTCCCTTCATCTTCCTGATACCTCTAACTCTCCATAATATCTGATACATTAATTTATATAATGAGGTTTGTGTGGTAAGTAGGAAGGGTTAAAGTGTCTTATTCATTTATTCCCCATAGGATAGTCCATACTAACTTACGTCGTTTCGGGTCACTGACTGGCTAATACAGTAATAATAATAATAATAATCTTAGTTTCTTGAAGGACATGATATAACTATTACATACCATAGCTGACTTCAGTGACATACTATATAGAAAGCCCCTGGTTATGCAGAACATTTCGGGTAACTCAGGTTAATCTTGTCCTCCCAGAATCGTTTTACACCACTGATTGTCTAATATAGTAATAATAATAATAATAATTAATGGAAAAAAACAAAAATGCATGGTGTTGGTGAAAACGGTATAAAATTATGACAAGTTGAAGATTAAGACACATGTGCAACAGTTAGGTGTCTTTATTGATGTAAGGTTTAGCCTACACAGTAGGTGCCTACTGTGTAAGCGAGACTTTCATCAATAAAAACACCAAGTTGTTGCACATGTGTCTTAATCTTCAAACATGCATGGTGTTTTTTTTCCCTGTAAGACAAAACAAGGTATAGCCACTTAAGATTAAAGTTACTCAGTGTCTGAGTCTAAGGATCAACAAAGTTCTTCAAAGATTAATTCCTGTCAAGTACACTGTTTCTACTTTAGGTCACACACCAAGGAGACAGGTAATCCAGATTGTTTACTTTGATGGACGTCATCAAGGGCTGTATGCACATCACAGGTAGAAACAGCCTTGTGACGCAGTTACTACACGTTCTTCTTGGCTCGAGACAACTAGTAGATATCTTTAGGATATGCCTAAGAGAAAAACTTAATTCTAGAAACATTGATAAGGTATTACTAGTCCTCAGGTAGGACTTCTTAGAGTAATTCAATCTGATCACAGTGGTAATTTTACCTCTGAGATAGTCAAAAAGTCTTCATTACATTTGGGAATTTCACTTACTCTTTCTACCTCTTACCGTCCTCACTTTCAAGGGGCTATAAAAGGGACATCAGACATTAAATCTATGATGACATCTTACTCTTATGTACTCGGGAAAGGGTGAAGTGAAGGAATTCCTCTGTTGTTTTTTGCCATTCGTGAAAGTTAACAGGAACACTCAAAATATTTTCCATTTGAGTTGACCTATAGCCATTCTTTAATAGGACTTATGGCTGTGTTACGTGAGGCTTAATAACAGGAGCCTTCCTTTCTTTCTCTCTCGCTGATGCCATTAGACAAAGACTGGCTTATTTGGGAGACCAGGATACTCAAAATTTCCGTAGTACACAGCTACAAATGAGAGAGGAGTATGATAATGCAGCAGCGCTTAGATCAATCATTCAAGTGTCCTGGTAAGGGCCCAGAGACTGGTTTTTCGTCATACCTTATAAGTCATGACTCACGAAATCGTAATAACGCGATTGTAAACAAACCACCGAACGGGTGGGACTCGACCCCATGGATGAAGCCTTCTTGAATTATGATTAAAATCAAAATGACAGGTTGGAGAAGGAAAAAAAATGGCAACCTTTTAAAGGTCTCTCTTCTGGGATACTAAAGAAAAAAGTATCGGATACTCCCTTTGTGGATACCTGACAAAAAAAAAAATGGTGGCATACTAGAGACATACACCGTCTGCTGGGTAAGTTAGTTTATTCAGGTATACACAAATACAGTTACATAGATTACCATACATAGCAGCATATGTGTAGAGAACCTAGGATAACCCAAAAAAGTCAGACAAAGTGACTTATTTCCATTGGGGAGTGCAGACAGTGGAGAGCTGTCGGTCCCAGATTCATACAGGTTGACGATTGCTCTCAGTGTGAAGCCTCCTAACATGATCGTTCTGACTGGAGTCCAAAAGAGCCAGTCATACTACTACTAATCATACAGACTATATATGTACTACCCATTTAATTTACCCTGTATATCTCCTCCAGCTGAGTTACCTGACTAGCTGTGAGCTGTCTGCTCGCTCCTCTACTCCACCTTCCTGCTTCTCCCTCACTCTCTACCACAGCTGTACGGAATCCCGTCTTAAAGTTGAAAAAAAACCTGCACCAGACGTTATTCAAATGAATCACACTTTAATAACGAAGCTTCTGTCACTAATGGAATTTCTCCCCCTCCCACCCCCCTCCCTATTCACTATAATCTAGACTCCAGAACATTGTTCGTATCTCACAAATCCTTTATGTCTATGATTTAATTCCTTGGATCTGTGGAATGTGCATCCATCCAGATTAAATATTGGCAGAAATTCTGTAATTACCAGTCTCCTGTGTTCTATTATTAGTTCAGTTATTAGTTCCAACACGAGTCATAAAGCTTGTGTTTTTTGGTATGTCTTTAGACACCTATGTAAATTTATCACGCATACCATTGAACATCTTCCGTACTCATTTTTACAGGTTCTTTTTGATGCCTCACAGATAAATCACCCAGTAAGACCAACTCTGGACTCCAGTTTGTCACTTCTGTGAGAATCTTCCAAACTTTCCATGAATTTAGGCGCCGGTGGTCAACTGATAAAAGTTTTCCCACAATGTCACATAGCTCATCAATTCTCTGTCTATTTTCCTTAGCCTGTTCTAAAACTAAGGTGTCTCGTGGCTCGACTGGTAGCTCATTCACCTCACATACTGAGGGGTCCGTGGTTCGATCCCCGGCACTGATGCAAACGTTGAACATGTTTCTTTACACCTGCTGCCCATGTTCACCTAGCAGAAAGTACTTGGGTGTTAATGGACTGTTGTGGGTCGCATCCTGGGGCTGGTAGTATAAGGCTGGGCTTTGTAATGAGCTGAGGTAGGATAGCAGCTCTTAGCAAGTAAAACTGATCTGTGTAAAAAAATATATTAAAATGGCCAAACAGACTTTGAATATCGACGTCTACAGAGACTACGAAATCCTAAAAGGAGGGAAGGGGACAGCTAGGCTACTGTGTAGCATTTTGTGGAATGGTTATAACTATGGTCATAATTTTAAAGGGGTGAACCGGTAAGCCAATGGAAGGCCTCGGTCAGATGTCCGAAACCTCCAACGGCGGGTCATCGTATAACTAAGACCCACGACAGAAAGCACTTGTCCTGTTTCCTGACGAATCTTACCTAACCTACCATTTTGTGGAATGCATTCTCAGCGAATTTCATATAGTATTTGTCTGTTAATACGTGGGAGTTAAAGCTAAAGTTGGATAGGTAAGAACCCAAAGGCAGCAAAGGTATACACTTAACTGTACAAGACTTTACAGAAGAAAAAAGATGTTGCTTAACCGCTCAAAAAAAAAAATGTCAAAGAAAAGAAAATATACAGGTAGAAATAGCCGATATAGAGCAGAAACCGAAAATTCTGAAAATATATTTTTAACTCGTACAAAGTCGATGTAAAAAACTTACGGTTTTGTCCCTCTACTAAGGTCACTAGAACAACTAACTGTTCAAAAATCCCATAAGCATCATGAGAGTTGAAGACACTGATATATTTTCCATTAACCAAACCCTTCCTACAAAATGCATATCTGCCGGAAGCACAAGTACTACAGACTTCAGGAAATAACTTGACAATGTACGTAGTGTTGGACCTACTTTATTTTGAAGCCCTAAAGCTTGAAATATTATCTTGGCCCCTTCGCAACCCTTTATCTTACAGTAGACCCAAAATTTTTAACAAATGTGGACTAAAGTCGCTTCTGGGGCCCCTCCGGGATTACGGGCCCCGAAGTCTAAGCGTCATTAGTCTCAAAGTACATCCGTCCCTGTATGTACGTAGCACATATGTACTTGACTCCGGGAACGTGTTATGTGACATGTTGCATTTACTAAGAAGTACCTAATGTCACTAACGCAAGTAATTAGCGTTCTTAAAAGGAGCTTATACTTAGATGGCATCGAAGAGGCATTGGAAACTATAGACAGAGGCAGTAAAGAGAAGGCAAATAATCACCATCGCTTATTCTGCATTCTTAAGTATTTATTCACGTTAACATTTACACTACAAACAAGTGAACAGATGTTAATATTAACACCTTAAAACGTAGTTTTGTCAATATCTCCGAAAGAGGACATATATTAATACCTCCATTTACAAATGGGCATACAGGTGTTAACATGCTTGTTACAATCAGGTGTAAAGATGTTAACATTAACAGGGACGTGATAAAGTTAACATTATCATTAAAACAGGTGTGAAGATGTTAACATAGATTTGTGTAAATATTTTGATAAAAGTGTAAAGAACACTTGTCGATGCTGAAGGGTATCCCAGATGTTTCCCCTCTCAATTTACCACTGCTGAAAGGTATCCCAGATGTTTCCCCTCTCAACTTACCACTGCTGAAGGGTATCCCAGAAGTAACCCTAACACTCTCATCTTATCAATATCAATACTAAAGGGTATCCCTGATGTTGCCCTATCAGCTTATCAGTGCTGAAGGGTATCCAAGAAGTAACCCCTCTCAACTTATCAATGCTGAAGGTTATCCCAGTTGTAGCCCTCTCAACTTAACAATATCAGTGCTGAAGAGTATTCCAGAAGTAACTATTGCAACTTAACAATGCTGAAGGTTGTCCCAGATGTAATCCTCTCAACTTAACAATGCTGAAGGGTGTCCCAGATGTAATCCTCTCAACTTAACAATGCTGAAGGGTGTCCCAGATGTAAACCTCTCAACTTAACAATGCTGAAGGGTGTCCCAGATGTAAACCTCTCAACTTAACAATGCTGAAGGGTGTCCCAGATGTAATCCTCTCAACTTAACAATGCTGAAGGGTGTCCCAGATGTAATCCTCTCAACTTAACAATGCTGAAGGGTGTCCCAGATGTAAACCTCTCAACTTAACAATGCTGAAGGTTGTCCCAGATGTAAACCTCTCAACTTAACAATGCTGAAGGTTGTCCCAGATGTAAACCTCTCAACTTAACAATGCTGAAGGGTGTCTCAAATAGAACTCTCTCAACTTTGTGCGAGTCCTTTTCAAAAGCTACTCAAAATTTAGCTTCAGACTTTTCACTGGTTTGTTTCAGTAGGGCAAGTGAAGCTTTTTACCTCACCTGTCACTCTAAGTTGCATTGCTACCTCGAGTGTTCGTACTGCTGAAGGACTTCTGTTGGGAGTTGAAATAAACAATTTATTTTCTATTTATGTTTTCTTGTCTACATGTGGGATCCCCTTCGGCAAGTGTCAAGAAGTTAACGTTAATATTAAAATTCTTCACTCTCATCTTTCTTTTTCTGTCTGTCTGTCTGTCTGTCTGTCTGTCTGTCTCTCTCTCTCTCTCTCTCTCTCTCTCTCTCTCTCTCTCTCTCTCTCTCTTCTCTCGGTTTTTTTTACATAGGGTTTTACAAGGTTAGGTTCCTAACTTTATTTACAAGCTAAGAGCTGTTACCTCTTTATCTCTCCCTCTCCCTCTCTCCCCCTCCCTCTCTCTCCCCCTCCCTCTCCCCCCGTCCCTTTCTCCCCCTCCCTCCCTCTCTCTCTCTTCCAGTCTCACACTCTCTCTCAAGAACACAAGACCAGCCAAATATCTTTGATCTGTGCAGTTCCACTGGATTAATGGTCCTCCTTAAGGTGATGGAGGATCGATAAAGAAAAGGAACAGAGACGATCTCGGTCACATTTAGTGATGAGAAGAAAAATTGCTGTCGGAACCTGTAAATGTTTTTATGTTTACTCACATTCTGTTTACCTACTCTGCAAACACCATAACCCGGTGACTAAATAAAACATTTGGGCCTTAGGCAGTGTGGGTTTGTGTGAGTTAGTGTGATTATGTTGGTGTGTTTTAGTGTGTGTGTGTACTCACCTAATTGTGGTTGCAGGGGTTGAGTCATAACTCCTGGGCCCGCCTCTTCACTGGCCGCCACTAGGTCCACTCTCTCCTTGTTCCATGAGCTTTATCATATCTCTTCTTAAAGCTATGTATGCTACTTCTCTCTACTACTACACCTTCCAGACTATTCTACTGTCTGGCAACTCTGTGACTGAAGAAATACTTCCTAATATCCCTGTGACTCATATGAGTCTTCAACATTCAATTGTGACCCCTTGTTACTGTGTTCCATCTCTGGAACATCCTGTCTGTCCACTTTATCGATTCCTTTCAGTATTTTATATGTCGTTATCAAGTTCCCTTAACATTCTCTGATCGCGGGTTCTAACCCCACCCGTGGTACGGTTTCCCTTAACTACTCCTCGTAGGACATGCCCCTTAGTTCCGGGACTAGTCTCGTTGCAAACCACTGCTCTTTCTATAGTTTCCTGACGTGCTTGGCTAGGTGTGGGTTCCAAACTGGTGCTGCATACTCCAATATGGGCCTAACGTACACGGTGTACAGGGTCCTGAACGACTCCTTACTGAGATGCTGGAATGCTGTTCTTAGGTTCGCTAGTCGTCCACATGCTGCAGCAGTTATTTGGTTGATGTGCGCCTCAGGAGATGTGCTCGGTTTTATACACACTCCAAGATCCTTTTTCTTGAGTGAGGTTTGTAGTCTCTGGCCCCCTAGATTGTACTCTGTCTGCGGTCTTTTTTTGCCCTTCCCCAATCTTCATGACTTTGCACTTGTACGGGGTTAAACTCCAGGAGCGAGTTGTTGGACCAGGTCTGTAGCCTGTCCAGATTCCTTTGTAGTCCTGCCTGGTCCTCCTTTGATTAAATTCTCATTAACTCCACATCGTCATGTCATTCACATATACCAGAAACAGCACCGGTCCTAGGACTGACCCCTGTGGAACACCGCTCGTTGAAGGCGCCCACGTACCATGACTCGCTGATGCCTTCCCTTCAGGTATTCTCTGATCTATTGCAGTGCCTTCCCTGTTATCCCTGCCTGGTCCTCCAGCTTTTGCACTAATCTCTTGTGTGGAACTTTGTCAAAAAGCCTTCTTACAGTCCAAGAAAAGACAATCTACCCCCCCTCTCTCTTTCTCCCTCTCTCTCTCTTGTGTTACTGTCACCTTGTAATGGAACTCCAATAGGTTCGTGACACAGGATTTCTTGCTCCCTCTCCTTTCTCTGATCCCTCTCTCAGGACCCATGGAGAGATGTTATCCGGCCCCATCGCCTTTGAGATATCTAGTTCGCTTAGCAGCCTCTTCACCTCCTCCTCGGTTGTGTGTATCGTGTCCAACACTTGTTGGTATATTCCACCTCTCCGTCTTTCTGGAGTCCTTTCTGTCTCCACTGTGTGCTTGTGTACTTGTGCGTGTGTGTGTATGTGTGTGTGCGTGTGTGTGAGTGTGTGCGTGTGTGTGTGTGAGTGTGTGTGTGTGCGTGCGTGCGTGTGTGTGTGTATGTGTGTGTACGTGCGTGCGTGCGTGTGTGTGAAAGTGTGTGCGTGTGTGTATGTGTGTGTGTGTGTATGCGAGAGAGAGATAATCGTTAACAAGTGATACATGATGCAAAACAACAGGAGGAGATGAATTAGGCCTTTCGTGTTACAATCAACACATCACCAAGAGCTTGCAATGTTGCAGAAAGCAGTAGGAAATCCAGGCAGGATCGTTCAGGGAAAACGTTCTAACTTGAGTTAACATGAAGTTTATAATCTGGGCTGATACTCCAATATCGAATATTTGTCCTTGGCTATTGCTGATTATGAATCATTAATAATCATTATGAAACATTAATAATCATATCTTTAGTAGTGCAGAAAAATATTTTATAAATATTACCTCACATTACATTATAAATATTATGAAGCTTGAACATTTCAGGTGAATAATATCACATTTGCAAGTGATATTATTCACCTGGGTGGAGGAATAACAGGCAGATAATAATTTCAACTCGCTACACACCTCGATGACCTAGGACAAATAAATGCTTGGCAATTAGATTTTCACACACATACACACTTAAACATATACAACATGTATATTTCATTAATTATCCAGTATACATTAAGCAAAACTGGCGCTGTGGAATGAACAAACTTCGAGTTAAAGGGGCCTGGAAGAATGCTCATTCGGATCCCATCAAAAGGCGTTGGTTGCTATAGACAGCAAGACGGTGGCAAAGTCGGAAACCGCCAAAGCAACTAGCCCTTAAAATGGCATAGCACTCTACCATTCTCCAGTACAACAATACCACCGTGCCCTCCTGCTCGCGTTATTAACTGTGAAACGAGAAGAGATGGCTAGTGAAAACCCCTCTAACCTCAGCTAGAAGTGCAACCTAAACTTGACATTATCCACAGCTCCTCAAAGCCTTATGGAGAAGTGCAGATAAATACAGAGGATACTGTAGGTGCATACAAACACTCTCTTCTACAGTCATCAACATTCAAAAAACTCAATCATTCTCCCTTTCACATGACAACACATACTTCACTTCATCCACAGAACTGACAGCCGCTATGAAAAAAAAATATCTACATTATTTAATTCATAAAAAGAAAAGGTTCCTTTCTAGCAGCTTTAAATCTGTAACGCTGGTGTCCTGCAGCAGATTCAGTTAAAAAGAATAAAGGCAGCTTTATCGTATCTGAAGTATTAGCACGAGTTCGCCTCTCAAAAGTAAACCAGTCATCACATAGAAACCAAGAATTACCTCAACTACTACTACTACTATTACTACTAGTAGTAGTATTACTACTACTAGTAGTATTACTACTAGTAGTAGTATTACTACTAGTAGTAGTTTTACTACTAGTAGTAGTTTTACTACTAGTAGTAGTTTTACTACTTCTACTAGTATTACTACTAGTAGTAGTATTACTGCTACTACTAGTAGTAGTATTACTGCTACTACTAGTAGTATTACTCCTACTACTACTACTAGTATTAATGCTACTACTAGTAGTATTACTGCTACTACTAGTAGTATTACTGCTACTACTAGTAGTATTACTGCTACTACTACTGTTACTACTACTACTACTACTACTGTTACTACTACTACTAGTATTACTGCTACTACTAGTACTAGTATTACTGCTACTACTGTTACTACTACTACTACTTACAACATGGGCCAGTAGGCCTACTGCAGTTGCCATCTATATATACCCTATGTGTCCTTATAACTTTGTTTTATCTTGACAAAGCTCCTGGAGAGCGAAACGTTGCCGCAATAAAATGTCACATCATTTGCACTTGTGTACTTTTACCTAACATATTGTCGGTATATATACCATTATTAGAAGCTTATAATTTTGTAATTGAGTTCAAAAACTAGACAATGTATATTCTGATAGGTTACAAACTTTTAGTGCTGATGTATTTTTCTCAGAAGCTTCATATTGATTTTTGGTAGTACATGTCTTAATTTGCCAATATGATTAAACATGCTGGTTTCTGTAAAATAACTGCAGGGTGTCTCTCCCGATCGGCTTTAAACCTGAACTCTATTGAACCTTACGAAGATTGAGTTTGGCTTGTATAGGTGAGCATTTTTTTAATTTGGCAGAATCTAAATATTCATTTTCATGCAACAATTTGTTAATGCCTTCTCCAGTTGTCTTAAAAGTTTCGTCGCCTGTCTCTTAATAATTCAACTTCCGAGCGACTTCAAACTTAATGCACGGTTATAATTTGGATAATTTGAGATAACTATAGAATGCGTCTTCAGATTAGTTTTAAACTTTCGTAGCAAGAGTTTCTTAGAGCGAGGGTTGAATTTGTTTTAGGCTCTCTGATTCCTAATTTGCCATTTACCGTATATTCCGGAATATAAGACGCGCCTTTTTTCCACAAAAAGTCTTGGAAAATCACCCTGCGCCTTATATGCTCAAGGTCAGGGTGAAGGGTAAGCTTTGGCTTACGTTTTTGCTTAAAATAAGAAAATTATTAGCCCTTGAATATAATTACCGATTCACCATTATCACACTTCTGTCGTGCGCCTTATATGCCGAGAAAATACGGTATATTGAAGAAATTGAGAAATTAGTTTCTATGCAATAACTAATGACTGACACTTCTGAGTGGCATATATCTCTACGTAGTTACTATCGCAAGGATTTGTTGCAGAGGGTTGGGGTTGTGCAATACGAGGCAATCTTCCTCTTATCGCGAGACAGAACACTTCTGATAAGATATGTGCAACAGTTGTTAAATTTATTCCGATACGTTCGCCTACACAGTAGGTTTCTTCAGTCAAGCACTGCTGCTGCTGCCTCCTCTGTGCTCGACTGAAGAATCCTACTGTATAGGCGAAACGTTTTGGAATAAAGTCACCTATCTGTTGCACATGTGTCTTATCTATCAACTTGTCGTTATTGCAAATCATTATCATGTTCACAATACTTCTGGTTTGCCACATTATCTCACTATTTTCTAATTCTTCTTTCCTAAACATCACAGTACTAACGTTCCATAACGTTCCATATCGTTCCATAACGTTCCCCAACGTTCCATAACTAGTGGTTATTAGAAAAGTGGCAGGTCAAGACAAGACAAGAAAGTTTAAGTAAGACCCCATGTGAAGTGAGCTGGGAAGATGGGACAGGCGAAGACTAGCGTTGGAGAGGAGTGTCCACAGTCGTAGAGAAAGTGCCAGGGCTTAACCCAGGCGATCGTGGGACAAACTTTAAGAATCAGGAAGAGAAGGCTCAGTTGCGATGGTCTTGTGGAGGTCGGAGGTCTTCAGTCTTGACAAGCTGGCAGCAGGTTAGGTCTCAGGACAGGGCAGGCAGGTAGGAACATCAGAGGGCAGGCAGGTAGGAACATCAGAGGGCAGGCAGGTAGGAACATCAGAGGGCAGGCAGGTAGGAACATCAGAGGGCAGCATACTGGTGGTGTTATTTGACGCGATTAAGGTGGCGGATTTGTAGAAGAGCCATTCTCAAATTTCTTGAAGCTGCTCCTAAAGAGGTGGTAAAGTTTTGTCTTGTTTCCAAAGGTGAATCGTGACGAGTGATGAGCTTGTTGCAGGAAAACTTGACAGTTCCTGCACCGAGACCTTTGTAGAGTTCAGTGCAGGTCAAGGTTTCTGCGTTTGACGGTGTGCTAGAGTCGTCAATATCATCTTCTGACGTGTATTCAGCAGACGAGTCTACCATGGTGCTAGCAGGTGACTGAGGGTCAACAGGAGCAGTGGAGAGGTGTACTGGTGGTGTAACATCAGGTTGGGAGGCGGTGGTGTCGGAGGTTGTGGAAGGTGCAGTAACAGGTGCTTGGGCAGTAGGAGACAGGTCAGGAGTAATGACGTTAACGACGTTAGGAAGAAGCCTGAGGATGTCAGGTGAAGGTGCGCAGTCAGGGAAAATGAAGGCAGGCATGTTGTTAAATCGGAATAGTTCATTGATGGTGGAGTTCAATGTGCCTAGGTTGGCTGCATTAGCAAGGTGCACACACCATGCAGTACAGCACCTTGCAGGGAGCCGCGTCTGGATGTGGAGAGAGGGAGGTGCTGGATACAGATGGCTGTTGTTTAGCTTCAAAAATTTTCTTGGTATCAGATTTTCTTAGTCATCACTTTCTTCCTTAGTGGGCATTTGGCTGCAAGGGTATGATGAGTGCCCTTGCAGTTGAGACACCTTGGAGTGCCATTGTTGGTGGAACAGGCTTTGAAATCGTGACCTTTTCTGCAGTTGGAACATAATTTATTTTCTTTAATGGGATAGTCGGTCGTTGAGTGATAAGAATGAGTGATAAGATAACAGTTCCATCAGGGTGAGACATGAGCAAAACGTTCTGGTTCTATTTGTCGTGGATAATGTAGTAGGAGATGGTAGCCATATCGATGTTGTTAAGGGTGAGTTTGACCATTAACCGTGGCAGGTACACTGGAAAGCAGGAGAAAGGTAAATACACAAATAACCTGCACAAAGGAGACAGGAGCTTGCGGCGACATTTCGGTTCGACTTGGGCCATTTACAGTCACACTAATACAAAGGAGAGGTTAGGTTATGTAAGGTTTGTTAAGAAACAACAAGTGTTTCCTGACGCGGGTCTTAATCAGATGACCCGCCGTTGGGGCTTTTGGTCATCTGACCAAGGCCTTCCACTGGCTTACCCTTTTAAAAATTATGGTATTAGTTATAACCAATTTTATATGTGGTTTTAAAAGAGAGGGAGCCAGTTTATATAGGCCAGCTGGACAGGGACGGGACAAATGCAGTGTAAATATATAAACGGATATACACAAGTTCCAGTAATGTAGATAACAGGTTTAAAGAACCACAATAAAGATACTTATGTATCTTTATTGGGGAAAAGTTTCGCCAACCAGTAGCTTCCTCAGTCCAATACAAAGTAGAATGTTTGAAAATCACGAGTTTGAAGGGACTGATTACCTCAACTTCCTTGTGATCTTCAACATTCTTCTCTGTATTGGACTGAGGAAGTCACTGGTTAGCAAAACGTTTCCACAATGAATATACCCAAGTGTTGCACAGGTGTCTAATTCATCAAGTGACAGTAAATTGCAAGCTAGCATCATTACAAGTCTGCCAGGCAAAATGTTTTAAGAAAATATTTTGGAAGCGATTTTTCAAACACCTTGTGAAAAAGGGTTTAATAATGAAAAACAAACACTGTGCGAGGGTAGAGAAATTCGTCCTCTAAAAAATATTAAGAGTTTTATGAGATAGTCAAGCATATCAATCATGACAGAGTGGGGTGACTTGATTGCCAATTCCTGAATTACAGGAAAACTGAATTTGTCACCAGACTGGGTGCTCGTGTTCTCAGCTCACACTGAGAACCCGGGACATGTCTATGGCACGGGTGAAACGTTGGGCACGTTTCCTAACACCTAGCAGTAAGTACCTGGGTGTTAGCTGACTGTTGTTGGGTCGCATTCTGGAGGACAAGTTTAACACAAGTTTAGCACAAGATCAATACAAGATTAACACAAGTTTAACACGAGTTTAACACAAGTCTAATACAAGTCTAACACAAGTTTAACACAAGTCTAACACAAGTCTAACACAAGTCTAACACAAGTCTAACACAAGTCTAACACAAGTCTAACACAAGTCTAACACAAGTTGCCTGAAATACTTTGAATAACCTGGGACTTTCTCTATAGTATGTACTTCTTGAAATAAATATTAGAAGTAACAGTAATCGTAAAAGTAGTAGTAGTAATAATTTAACAGTAGTAGTAATAGAAGTAGTAGCAGCAGCAGCAGTATCATTAGTAGTAGAAGCAGCAGTAATAGAAGTAATAGCAGCAATAGTAACAGCAGTAGTAGTAGTAGTAGTAGTAGTAGTAGTAGTAGTAATAGCAGCAATAGTAACAGCAGCAGTAGTAGTAGTAGTAGTAGTAGTAGTAGTAAAAAAAGGAACAGGACAAAATATATTGCTTCACAGGCTGAAACATTACCAGGAACGGCAACGGGAAGGACATTTATTTTTGGGCAAATATAATCCTATTGATGACAAAGCAAAAAAGAGAACTTCTTTTTTTCTCTCTATGTATGAACGAGATTCGAGCAAGAACCATGAACTCAAATAGGCCACAAAAGCTACAATCATTCATGATTCTATTCAAAATTCATGAGATGAATTCGATTGTCGGGGACAAAATACATAGAAAAAAAATAGGTAGCAGATATGGTCAGACAACACAGGCTGTAAGGTTTCTATCCTAACAAGAGGGAGGTCGTGAAAATTGGAAAGGGGACGAGAAGACCTGTAACTGAATACACGTTGAGAGGGAAGTAATATTGAACACGTGAAGGATTGTCAGTGTCTCTATACAAATGAATTATCGTCAGATATTTTAACTATAATGATATTTATCTATAATAAAAAGAGTATTCTTTTTCCTCTTCCTCTTCTACGCCGAGAGGGGTATATACGCTGAGAAAAGTGCGTATCTCAAACTATATGCATCGAGAGAGGTGCGTATCTCACAGTATATACACTGTGATGGGTATATATTACAAAACGCATACACAGAAAGAGGTGTATATCTCAAAGTATACGTCGAAAAGGTGTTTATTTTAAAGCATATTCACCGAAAGGATGTATATTTCAACGCTTGTTCATCAAGAGGGTTGTATATTTCAGAGTATACACACGGTGTGTATCTCAGAGGATATAAGGCGCATACACAGCGTGGTGCATATGTCAGAACCTATACACCAAGAAGAGTATATGTCTCAAAGCATATACACGGCATATATCTCAAAGAATATTAACCATATACACAGAGTGAAGCCTATATCAAAGAATATACACCAAGAAGGGTGTGTGTCTCAAAGTATATACGAGTCTTGCAAATCTAAACATTTTGAAAATGTAAGATTTCAAAACATGACCAGGAGGGTATATATTAATTAATTTATGGCGCACTTGTGTTCGTATTCTCTAACGAAAATGTTTGAGAAAAATAAATTAGTATTACGAATGTTCGTGTTTGGGGGCAGTGTACTGTCAAATATGAATCATAAGAAGATACCTAGAGCGGACAAGGTTAGGTTAGGTTAGGTTAGGGTAGGTTAGGCTAGGCTAGGTTAAGTTAGATTAAGTTACGCTAGTTAGACTAGGTTAGGTTAGGCTAGGCTAGGTTAGGTTAGACTAGGTTAGGTTAGGTTAGACTAGGTTAGGTTAGGCTAGGCTAGGTTTGGTTAGGCTAGGTTAGGTTAAGCTAGGCTAGGTTTGGTTAGGCTAGGTTCGTCAGGAAAAAGGATAAGTGTTTCCTGACGCGGGTCTTAGATAATGACCCACCGTTGGAGCTTTCGGTCATCTGACCGAAACCTTCCGCTGGCATACCTGTCCACCCCTTTAAAAATTATGGTCAGTTATAACCATTTTCATCACACGGATTTTCTCAAGACAACGCTCTGCTCAAGAGCTCTTGAGCGAAACGTTGCGTTAATATACTCTGGTTCTGCTCTACCTGTCTGTGTTACTCATTATCATTCTCATTGTTCATAAAATATGAGAAACTGATTGAAACTTTGCACTTGATGTAAACAACAGTACAAACTTTGAACTTGATATAGAAAGTTCAAATGAAAGACATTCGTTTCCTAGGACAACGTTTCACTCGGTGTAGAGCCCTGCATAATCTCTACACGGTGCTCGAAACATCGTCCTAATTAATGCTCTTTCCTAAACCTGCTTTTTTTCACCCTTTGTCTACTTTTCGCCCTCTGGTTGCAGAAAGTGCAGCTGCAATGCTCATTGACTGCATCAACTTTATTGACATGTCCATTTTAATTAACTTGTTTTAAAAAAACATATTTCTTCCTCAGTGAAATAACAATATGCCTTTTTACTACCTAGAAAAAATAAAAGAGGCAATTAACTACTGGAAAATTAATATCAGTATTTTTCCTAATTATTATGCAAATAGTTATAACAATAACAAAAGTATACTTTTATTTTAAATATAAATTAAAGGTTATTACTATAAAAGGAAAAAAATATTAAAACCAAAACATCAAAGTGATTATAAACTCATGCAGGTCAGTGTCAATTTTTTTTTTTCGGAAGAGGGTTACGTGATTTTTAAATCCCTATGATGTCTATGTATGCCTGGTGGTTTGTTCTATATTGATAAAAGTTGAAGATTGAGACACTTATGCAACATATAGGAATCTTTATTAAGGAAACGTTTCGCCACACAGTGGCTTCATCAGTCCAATACAAAGCAGAAAGGTGTAAGGAGAGGAGGAGTTTGAGGTAATCAGTCCCTCGGCCTGGAGTCGATGTGTTCAGTCCATCAATCTTGTAGAAAGTACAGCACATGTCCGGAGAAGTGGCTTATATACTGTAGTCAGGTGAGGCGAAGCAGGAGGAGGCGGGGTCATAGTGGTACCATCCACTAGTCGAAGTAGGTCTTCGTTCAAAGGTTGGACAAGTATTGAAGATTGATGGATTGAACACATCGACTCCAGGCCGAGGGACTGATTACTTCAAACTCCTCTTCTCCTTACACATTTCTGCTTTGTATTGGACTGATGAAGCCACTGTGTGGCGAAACGTTTCCTTAATAAAAATTCCCATATGTTGCATATTGTCTCAATCTTCAACTCGTCGGTTTTTCTAAACCATTTATCTCTCATTACATTGATAAAAGTATTGTGTCGTAGGAGGCGACTAAAATGCCTGTATAAATTACTAAATTTAACAACTTTCGTTTTTCTCTTTAGGTCAACCTGCCTCGGTGGGATGCGGCCAGTTTGTTGAAAATATGAAGTATAAATCCCATTAGTTATGAAATATATGAAAATTTTAGCAGTTAAAAGATATAAAAACTGTTTGATGAACTTTAAAAATACCATAGTCGAAAGTAAGTAAGATGTGCTAACTATAAAAAAAAAAAATCCTAAAACTTACAGGCAGGCCACGGGAACGGGTTCAAACCCCCACCCGTTCCGTGATTGGCAGTCAAGTGGACTGACTACATTTATTCCCTGGGTCTCGTGGTAGAGACGTCTGCCTTAAAATAAGTCTACATTTCCTATGCTTAAACATTAATAAAAACACGAATTTTAGATAGATGTTTATTTGCAAGGTAACTAGAGGACTCACAAAAAAACTGATATAACAATTAGGAGATAAAAGGCTGTGTTGAAAATTAATGTTAACATACTAAAATTAGATCATAATACTAAAGACAGATATAGTACACTAATTTTTGTTAACATACTGTACAAAATGAAAGACTTGTGCGACATTTGGGAGAAAAGATATGCAAATGTTGCATGTCATTTATCAACTTGTCGGTTTTAAAAACCATTTATATTAACTTCCTAAACTAAGGAAAACAGAACACCTTATGACATGGTTTTCAAAGTTTTCCTAAAATGCAAAAAATGTAAATATATTGATAAAAGAGAGAAAATTGGTCAGATAGGGATATCACCATCCATATTTTAAAATTTGCGGGATTTATATTGATGTTTCTAGTACTAGAATAACTAAAAATGGTTTATTGAGGTCGAGATTTATTCATATTATAATCATAACTGAACCAGTAAGGATCATACACTGCTGAAGGGTAGGGTATACTAAAAGGTGCAGTATACATGATAAAAGAGCAGCGAGGGAAGAGTATAACAGAGGTAGAGTTTGTAAGGTCAGTGAGGAATGCTAAAGTATAATCAAAGGTTATGTGATTAAATCATTTGCTGTCAAAAAGTCAAAGAGGAAGTCTGTGTCAAAGAGGAAGTCTGTGTCAAAGAGGAAGTCTGTGTCGAAGAGGAAGTCTGTGTCGAAGATGGGGCCGTCAGCGAGGAGGGAAGATAGAGAGAAATTGATTGATAAAGTGAAAAGGGGATACATCTTCTCGCGTTATTCAGCTGGCTGCCAGCAAGGAGTGCAAGCAGTCTTACCTGAAAATAACTATCCTCTTCGGATAATATAGTTTAAATGGAGACCCAACATTGCCCGTAAGAACTACCGGAAATAATCAGGTAATTTTTCAGACTTGGTCTGAGTTTGGTCTCAAGAAAATGTGGTCAGATGTGTTTCAGGCAGAGTGAACCATTGTGACTGGTCTATTTGAACCTCCTATGTACAAATATTTTGTTGTTTACTTTAGGTCATGCCGTTAGGGTAAAAATAAGTAAAATAACCTGCAAATCATTATACTTACACTTTACTGCTAATAGTGTCTTATTGTCCCTCTTTTCATTAATTTTGATGTCAACTATAGATGGATCAATAGAACACTTAACGTGATTACCATCAATGATTATTAACCATGATGAAAGTGTGTTTTAAGTTTTAACAACAGTTAATCATCAATCAACAAATATCCATCACTCATCAATGACCCATTACTCAACACTAACCCATTACTCACATGTGCAGCCCTTAGGTATATTTATTGGGGAAACGTTTCGCCACTGTGTGGCGAAACGTTCTATACGAAGAAGACTATACGAAGAGGACTGATGAAGTCACTGAGTGGCGAAACGTTTACACAGTAAAGATACCCAAGTGTTGCACATGTGTTTAATCAACTTGTTGGTTCTCTGATCTATTCATCTACACTCATCACTGTTCTTTCACTAACACGGTGGCCCGTGGCCTGGTGGCAAAAGCTCTCGCTTCACACGGTGAGGGTCCGGGTTCGATTCCCGGCGAAGGGGTGGAAACATCAGACGTATTTCCTTACACCGGTTGTCTATGTTCATCCATCAGTAAAATGGGTACATGGGTGTTAGTGGACTGGTGTGGGTCGCATCCTGGGATAAAACTGACCTAATTTGCGGGAAATGCTCAGCATAACAAGGGGCTTTCTATATAGTAGTATGTCATTGATGTCAGCTATGGTCTGTATACCTTGTATATGTACTTGTAGTAAATAAACATATTATTATTATTCCACAGCCTTGACTTAAGCGAAAAACACTATAAAAACAGACCAGCTTTAGCTACGGGATTATTAAAATAATCCGGACACACTGTAAATACAACTCACACACCAAAGACGTAAAAAAAACACGAAGACAACTAATCAAGTTAATTTTTAAAAGTGGTCATAAACAATAACGAGCAAATAGAACAAGAAGCCTGTTTGAAGGGGTTGTCAGCCAGAGGAAAGATCTCGTTAGCCCCTCGTTAAGTCTACTTGTGGGCTTTCCCGTGGACGGGTTTGATATTTCGACAAATGAAGGCTACCTGTCTTCATCAGAAGGCTTTCAGCCCCCCATGAGCGTGTCATCTGCCCGACCCATCATTTTTTTTTACGTTGACATGCATGGAAAACATGTATGCAAGTGTAATGGTATTAACTAAAATTATTAAAAATAATTATAACCATATTTTTTTTAAAAGGGGTGGACCGGTAAGCCAGTAAAAGGCGTCGGTCAGATGACCAAAAGCTCCAGTAGTGGGTCAGCATATGACTAAGACACGTGTCAGGAAACACTTGTCCTGTTTCCTGACAAACCTTACCTAACCTCTCATTATTATTATTATTATTATTATTATAATTATTATTATCCCTTGTTGTTGCACAAAAAAACCCGCACACAGGAGAAAATATTATGATGACATTTCGGTCCGACTTATACAGACAAATAGTGAAATTAAAACCTAACAAATCCCCAGGCCCTGATGAACTGTTTGCAAGCGTTTTAAAGGAATGTAAAGAGGAACTTAGCAAACCTTTGGCAAATCTTTTCAGTATATCACTACAAACTGGCATAGTGCCAGACAAGTGAAAAAAGGGCAAATGTAATACGTATTTACAAGGCAGGTGACAGGTCCTTAGCTTCGAACTATAGACCAATAAGCCTTACCTCCATAGTTGTTAAATTTATGGAATCAATAATTGCAGAGGCAATTCGTAGCCATCTTGAAAAGCATAAATTGAATAAGGAATCTCAACACGGTTTTACTAAGGGGCGTTCCTGTCTTATGAATTTAATAACTTTTTTCACTAAGGTGTTTGAGGAGGTAGATCATGGTAATGAATATGATATTGTGTATATGGACTTCAGTAAGGCTTTCGATAAAGTTCCACATCAGAGGCTACTGAGGAAACTTAAGGCACACGGAATAGGATTTTTTTTTTCCTGGGTAAAGGCATGGTTGACAAATAGGCGGCAGAGAGTTTGCATAAATGGAGAGAAATCAGAATGGGGGACGTCTCAAGCGGTGTTCCACAGGGGTCAGTTTTGGGCCCCCTGTTGTTTACAATTTACTTAAACGACATAGATGAGGGAATAAATAGCAACATAAGCAAATTTGCTGATGACACCAAAATAGGCCGTCGAATTCATTCTAATGAGGACATTAGAGCACTCCAGAATGATTTGAATAGACTGATGCAGTGGTCGGAGAAGTGGCAGATGCAGTTTAATGTAGACAAATGCAAAGTTCTAAATGTTGGGCAGGACAATAACCATGCCACATATAAACTGAATAATGTAGATCTTAATACTTGTGATTGCGAGAAGGATTTAGGAGTTCTGGTTAGTAGTAATCTGAAACCAAGACAACAGTGCATAAGTGTTCGCAATAAAGCTAACAGAATTATTGGCTTCATATCAAGAAGTATAAATAATAGAAGTCCTCAGGTTGTTCTTCAACTCTATGTATCTTTGGTTAGGCCTCATTTAGATTATGCTGCACAGTTCTGGTCACCGTATTACAGAATGGATATAAATGAACTGGAAAACGTACAGAGGAGGATGACAAAGTTGATCCCATGTATAAGAAATCTTCCCTATGAGGATAGACTCAGGGCCCTGAATCTGCACTCTCTAGAAAGGCGTAGAATTAGGGAGGATATGATTGAGGTGTATAAATGGAAAACAGGAATAAATAAAGGAGATGTAAACAGCGTGCTGAAAATATCCAGCTACGACAGGACTCGCAGCAATGGTTTCAATAAGGAAAAGTTCAGATTCAGGAAGGATATAGGAAAGAACTGGTGTGGTAATAGAGTTGTAGATGAGTGGAACAAACTCCCGAGTACCATCATAGGGGCTGGGACGTTGTGTAGTTTTAAAAATAGGTTAGATAAATACATGAGTGGGTGTGGGTGGGTGTGACTAGCTTGTGCTACTAGGTCAGATGCCTGACTCTCTGGAGTTTACCTGGAGAGGGTTAAATCCAGGTGGTCGGCTAGATAAATATATGAATGGGTGCGGGTGGGTGTGAGTTGGTCCTGACTAGCTTGTGTTACTAGGTCAGATGCCGTGCTCCTTCCTTAAGTGAATGAAACCTGACCTGGGTGGGTCGGGGCATTGGCTTAAGCCGGTTGGAAACTTGGACTTGCCTCGCATGGGCCAGTAGGCCTGCTGCAGTGTTCCTCTCTATTATGTTCTTATGACTATTAAATGGTCCAAATCGGACCAAAACATCGTCATAAGTTTCTTGCTCCTATGTGAGGGTTATTTGTGTATTGTTCCAGTCACGGTATTGTGCCTTTTAGTTCTTTATTACTACTGTTGTTATTGTTAGATATCTCCGATCGGATATCTTCAAGTGGATGCCATCATTTTTATCCTTCCTGTGAACCTCCAAAACTTTGTCTATACCTTGATAACACAACTACAAGCCAGTAGTTGTATACCTTGATAACACAACTACAAGCCAGTAGTTGTGTAACTTGAAAACACAACTACAAGCCAGTGGTTGTGTAACTTGAGAACACAACTACAAGCCAGGGGTTGTGTAACTTGAGAACACAACTACAAGCCAGTGGTTGTGTAACTTGAGAATAAAACTATAAGCCAGTAGTTGTGAAACTTGAGAACACAACTACTGGCTTGGCCATGTTTTCTCTGGTCAAAGTGAAATACACCATTCCAAGAGTCTTGGAATGGGTCGCATAACTTTTCGAACCTCTTCTGTTTGTTCTAACAACACTCAACACCGGTGTCTCTTGCTTAGACATACACGGTGTGTGTTATAAGAGCGCTGCCTGGGAATCTTGTCTGTCCCAGTAGCAGTATCGAGTCCTGCTGACTGCGATCTTTCTCTGTATATACCAGCTTGTTTCTGCGTGGTGCATTGATATATATATATATATATATATATATATATATATATATATATATATATATATATATATATATATATAATATATATATAATAATATACATATATATATAATATATATATATATATATATATATATATATATATATATATATATATATAAGTAGGTAGTAGGTAGTAGGTTGGTAGACAGCAACCACCCAGGGAGGTACTACCGTCCTGCCAGGTGACTGTGAAACAGAAACCTGAAACTGTTTTACATGATGGTAGGATTGCTGGTGTCTTTTTCTGTCTCATAAACACGCTGGATAACAGGTATATCTAGCTACTTCTACTTACACTTTAGGTCACACTACACTGGCATACACATGCATATATATACATACACACATCTAGGTTTTTCTTCTTTTTCTTAATAGCTCTTGTTCTTTTTATTTTCTCTATTGTCCATGGGGAAGTGGAAAAGAATCTTTCCTCCGTAAGCCATGCGTGTCGTATGAGGCGACTAAGATGCCGGGAGCAATGGGCTAGTAACCCCTTCTCCTGTACAAATCTACTAAAAACGAGAAGAAGAAAAACTTTATAAAATTGGGTTGTCTGAATGTGCGTGGATGTAGTGCGGATGATAAGAAAGAGATGATTGCCGATGTTATGAATGAAAAGAAGTTGGATGTCCTGGCCCTAAGCGAAACAAAGCTGAAGGGGGTAGGCGAGTTTCAGTAGGGAGAAATAAATGGGATTAAGTCAGGAGTATCTGAGAGAGAGCTAAGGAAGGGGTAGCAATAATGTTGAAGGATCAGTTATGGAAGGAAAAGAGGGAATATAAATGTGTAAATTCAAGGATTATGTGGATTAAAATAAGGGTCGGATGCGAAAAGTGGGTCATAATAAGCGTGTATGCACCTGGAGAAGAGAGGAGTGTAGAGGAGAGAGAGAGATTTTGGGAGATGTTAAGCGAATGTATAGGAACTTTTGAACCAAATGAGAGAGTAATTGTGGTAGGGGACCTAAATGCTAAAGTGGGAGAAACATGCAGAGAGGGTGTAGTAGGTAAGTTTGGGGTGCCAGGTGTAAATGATAATGGGAGCCCTTTGATTGAACTTTGTATAGAAAGGGGTTTAGTTATAGGTAATACATATTTTAAGAAAAAGAGGATAAATAAGTATACAAGATATGATGTAGGGCGTAATGACAGTAGTTTGTTGGACTATGTATTGGTAGATAAAAGACTGTTGAGTAGACTTCAGGATGTACATGTTTATAGAGGGGCTACAGATATATCAGATCACTTTTTAGTTATAGCTACAGTGGGAGTAAAAGGTAGATGGGATACAAGGAAAATAGAATCAGTAAGTAAAAGAGAGGTGAAGGTTTATAAACTAAAAGAGGAGGCAGTTAGGGTAAGATATAAACAACTATTGGAGGATAGATGGGCTAGTGAGAGTGTAGGCAATGGGGTCGAAAATGTATGGGGTAGATTTAAAAATGTAGTGTTAGAGTGTTCAGCAGAAGTTTGTGGTTACAGGCGAGTGGGTGCGGGAGGGAAGAGGAGCGATTGGTGGAATGATGATGTAAAGAGAGTAGTAAGGAGAAAAAGTTAGCATATGAGAGGTTTTTACAAAGTAGAAGTGATGCAAGGAGGGAAGAGTATATGGAGAGAAAAAGAGAGGTTAAAAGAGTGATGAAGCAATGTAAAAAGAGAGCAGATGAGAGAGTGGGTGAGATGTTATCAGCAAATTTTGCTGAAAATAAGAAAAAGTTTTGGAATGAGATTAATAAGTTGAGGAAGCCTAGAGAACAAATGGATTTGACAGTTAAAAATAGGAGAGGAGAGTTATTAAATGGAGAGTTAGAGGTATCGGGAAGATGGAGAGAATATTTTGAGGATTTGTTAAATGTTGATGAAGACAGGGAAGCTGTGATTTCGTGTGTAGGGCAAGGAGGAATAACATCTTGTAGGAGTGTGGAAGAGCCAGTTGTGGGTGTAGGGAAGTTCGTGAGGCAGTGGGTAGAATGAAAGGGGGTAAGGCAGCTGGGATTGATGGGATAAAGATAGAAATGTTAAAAGCAGGTGGGGATATAATTTTGGAGTGGTTGGTGCTATTATTTAATAAATGTATGGAAGAGGGTAAGGTACCTAGGGATTGGCAGAGAGCGTGTATTGTTCCTTTGTATAAAGGCAAAGGGGACAAAAGAGAGTGCAAAAATTATAGGGGAATAAGTCTGTTGAGTGTACCTGGTAAAGTGTATGGTAGAGTTATTATTGAAAGAATTAAGAGTAAAACAGAAAGCAGGATAGCAGATGAACAAGGGGCTTTAGGAAAGGTAGGGGTGTGTAGACTAAGTGTTTACAGTGAAACATATAGATGAACAGTATTTGGATAAGGGTAAAGATGTTTTTTTGGCATTTATGGATTTGGAAAAGGCGTATGATAGGGTAGATAGGGGGCAATGTGGCAGATGTTGCAGGTGTATGGAATAGGAGGAAGGTTACTGAAAGCAGTGAAGAGTTTTTATGAGGATAGTGAGGCTCAGGTTAGAGTGTGTAGGAGGGAAGGGACTATTTCCCAGTAAAAGTGGGCCTTAGACAAGGATGTGTGATGTCACTGTGGTTGTTCAATATATTTATAGATGGGGTTGTAAGAGAAGTGAATGCGAGGGTCTTGGCAAGAGGTGTTGGGCTAAAAGATAAAGAAGCAAATACAAAGTGGGAGTTGTCACAGTTGCTTTTGCTGATGACACTGTGCTTTGGGAGATTCTGAAGAGAAGCTGCAGAGGTTGGTGGATGAATTTGGTAGGGTGTGTAAAAGAGGAAAATTGAAAGTGAATATAGGAAAGAGTAAGGTGATGAGGATAACAAAAAGAATAGGTGACGAAAGATTGGATATCAGATTGGAGGGAGAGAGTATGGAGGAGGTGAATGTATTCAGATATTTGGGAGTGGACATGTCGGCGGATGGGTCTATGAAGGATGAGGTGAATCATAGAATTGATGAGGGGAAAAGGGTGAGTGGAGCACTTCGGAGTCTGTGGAGACAAAGAACCTTGTCCATGGAAGTAAAGAGGGAATGTATGAGAGTATAGTTATACCAACGCTCTTATATGGGTGTGAAGCATGGGTGATGAATGTTGCAACGAGGAGAAGGCTGGAGGCAGTGGAGATGTCATGTCTGAGGTCAATGTGTGGTGTGAATATAATGCAGAGAATTCGGAGTTTGGAAATTAGGAGGAGGTGCGGGATTACCAAAACGATTATCCAGAGAGCTGAGGAGGGGTTGTTGAGGTTTTTGGACATGTAGAGAGAATGGAACGAGACAGAGTGACTTCGAGATGTATAAATCTGTAGTGGAGGGAAGGCGGGGTAGGGGTCGGCCTAGGAAAGGTTGGAGGGAGGAGGTAAAGGAAGTTTTGTGTGCGAGGGGCTTGGACTTCCAGCAAGCATGTGTGAGCGTATTTGATAGGAGTGAATGGAGGCATATGGTTTTTAATACTTGACGTGCTGTTGGAGTGTGAGCAAAGTAACATTTATGAAGGGATTCAGGGAAACCGGCAGGCCGGACTTGAGTTCTGGAGATGGGAAGTACAGTGCCGGCACTCTGAAGGAGGGTGTTAATGTTGCAGTTTTATAACTGTAGTGTAAAGCACCCTTCTGGCAAGACAGTGATGGAGTGAATGATGATGAAAGTTTTTCTTTTTCGGGCCACCCTGCCTTGGTGGGAATCGGCTGATGTGTTATATATATATATATATATATATATATATATATATATATATATATATATATATATATATATATATATATATTATTGTACCCACGAAACGAGTGGTATTGATCAATAACACTGCACTAGCCAAGGAGTCGAACCCATGCTGTTTTGGCCCGCTCATGGTGAGAAAACGCATGATGCTTTAGACCACTAGACCACACAATCCTTAATAATGGTGCACCAGCCAAGCTAGATGTTGTACCCAACATCGAAGGACATAGTGGACGCTTGACTATCATTTACGTTGTACTATCACAAATATTGATCAACACTCGTCTGTAATATTAATATAGCTGTTGACTAGTATACAACAGATAATGATCAGCGTCACTTGTTGATGTTAGTACCACATCTGCTGGCTGGATCCCATGTAGATGTGTTCTATGGTCAAGCATCTTGCATTTTCTCTCACCAAGAGACGGGCCAAAACAGCATGGGTTCGACTCCTTGGCTAGTGCAGTGTTATTATTGATATAAGACACACAGCACTATAAGACTCCCCTAAAAGTATCACCCAAAGATAGTTTCATTACAGTTTAGATATACACACACACATAAATGTAAAAAATACCAGTGAAAATAGGAAATAAAACCTAAGCACTTTTATGTGCTTACACATATATCTACAGAGGAAGATGTTTGTGTAATCACATAAAAGCACTCAGATTTTATTTTCAACTTTCACTGTGGTATTTTTACATACAGTAGACCGTCGATTAAGACGGCAGTTAGGTTCCTGAAAATGCAGTGTTAGACGAATCCGTGTTAAAAGAACTGAAGAACTTATGGGAAAAATAAGGTTACGTTTCAAGGACCCTCAAAAATGCCAAACTCCTTTTTTTTTTTTTTATGTCTCCAAATCTTACAAAAATAATAATGCAATTGTTGTTCATTATTGTTACAATGCATGTTTTTTTATGTTGCTTAAAACTGGTGTTTCTGGATGATTGTAAAACAAGAAGTGGAGAGGCATACTGAGGCCCATCTGGGCTGAGGTGGATGGTAGTCCAGTCAGTAAGTCAGTCAAGTCAGTACAATCATTCAAGTCAGTCAAGTCAGTAGGTCACTCATTCAAGTCAGTCTAGTCACTCAGTAAATCAGTAAAGTCGTTCAGTCAGTCAGGTAATAAGGAGTCAATATATCAATCAAGTCATTCAGTAAATCAGTACGTCAATCAGTAAAGTCATTCAGTAAATCAATCAAGTTGGTCAGTAAAGTCATTCAGAAAATCAGTAAATCAGGTCAGTCAGTGAGTCAGTCATTCAACTTGCGGCGCTGAATTTTTTTTCCTACCGAGAAGCAGAACCGTTTAAATTGAATTTTACGAAGTGTAAAACGAGAATATGCAGAAATTTGACAATAGTTAAATGAAGAAAACGTTTTAAAGGAAACCGTTTTAATCGACGTTCCACTGTATTTGCAACTACGCATCTATTGTAATTTCTTCGACATATACATATGAGCATGTATACGTAAGAATACGATCATGGCCAAGTCTTCCACCAGAGACCTCAATAGGAAGACTCCTATAACAAGCCAAACAGTAAATCACTTCCTCCATGCTGGCAGCAACAAGATCTATAAATAAGAAACGGAGTTGAATCTTTCCTCAGAGTTCCGAGAACATAGAAATGAAGGCAAACAGGACATCAGAAATGCTTGCGTTTTGCACAGATCTAAAGAGAGCTTTCTCCTGGACTGCAACAAAGAAGAGATTTCACTGACGGGTGCAGCTGTACTGAAGCATCCATAATTGCTGCTTCTATCAAACAAGGGCTGGCAAATAGAGTCTCAACTACCCTTGCACATATGATTGAACTCAATGCAGATTCCCTGATGCTACATGACACAGTAATTAAATGACTTGACGCACTCACCTGAAGTTATTATATATATATATATATATATATATATATATATATATATATATATATATATATATATATATATATATATATATATATATATATATAAATGTGTTCAAAAGGTAAAACTGGTCAATTATTAAGAACTTATTTAAAATTAAGTCTTTTCTAAAATTTTCTCTTATACGTTTAAAGATATATATTTTTTTCATTTATGTTAATATAAAAATTAATATTTTTGTACCAAAAGAACCTTAGAAAACTTACCTAACCTTATTATAAGAAGCGCAATTTAATTTAGCCTAATCTAACTAAATATATTTTAGATAAGTTTATAATAATTTAATAATATTCAAACACAATGAAATATATTTTTTCGTTAGGTTCAGAATGATTTTTGCGAAATTATTGCATACACAAATTTTCGCTTGCCTTATTCGGCAAGAAGAGCGCTGCTATTTAAGCCAAAATCGCAAGTTTTACCTATTTGGTACGACTTTATATATATGTATATATATATGTCGTGCCGATTAGGTAAAACTTGCGATTTTGGCTAAAATAGCAACGGTCTTCTTGCCATATAAGACAAGCGGGAGAGATATAGAGAGCAAACTGTATACCACCTGTGTATATAAATATGTGCTGCAGTATAATGCATCAGACAACGAACAAAGACCTGTTGAAACGGTATACCAACGTGCACAAGAAGTGCACTCTCATTAAAAGATTCATCAGGAAAGGGATCAGACGAATGCAACAGCACACAGCCCGAAACGGGACGGATAACAGCTGAACGAACTTTGGGCTCTTGTAACCCGACACATTCTGGGGAAAACTGGTAGAGCAACACCTGGAGCTCTCCCCGATTACCCCTGAGGCCATGAATATTCCATTGTGAATAAGTCATTATTCACAAAGATAGGTATTCCAACAATAAGAAGCTATTAGGGTTAGTGAAGTCAATGTGTGGAGGCAATGGAAAGCATGTCAGCAAGGAGGAATTGGAATGCTGTGAAGGAAAAGATTGCTGTGAGGGTTGTGAAAAAGAAGAAGGGGTAGGAGGAGGTGCACTGGTGTCCATCAAGGGTTTTGTCTCCGCAATATAGTCAGAGATAGCGTCAAGTGTCTCATCGGACAAGAAAGATGCCAATACAATGACTTCAGAGACAGGTGATGTAAAGCAAGTAGAGATTTGGGAGACTATGGATGGAACCAAAGAGGTCTGAGAGGGAAGGGGAGTATGAACCTGGTGAAATGCGCTGGCAGGGGCAGAAGAGTCCTGCCATGGAACAGGAGAGGAAGGAGGCTGGAGGGGGTCTGGGAGAGAAGTTTGGGGGGGAACAGAAGAAGAAGAGGGGACCATACAAGGGGGGTGAACCTCCACCTTCATGTGAGAATTAGAAAGAAGGTGAGAACTAGACACCAAGGACGAAAATGGGAATTTTAAGCACTTGAGGAATGTGAAGAGACTTGGGCTTATGAGACAGGTTCAACTTCGCAGGTGATAGGTGCGAAGTGCATGCGTGTGAGGCCTCAAAGACTGAGAAACTAGTGGGTGAGAAGATGAAGAAGTAGAGGTAGGAAGAGGTAAGGAGGTGGGGTTTCAGAGTGTAAAACCACAAAAAAATTAGAGATGGGGTGACCCAGAAAGAGGAGCTGGTAGGCGGGGGGGGGGGGCGTTTTGTCAAGGTTGGAGGTCTTCTAGCTTCTCGAGAATAAGCAACACAAGGAAGATTGCCCTGAAGGCAGAGCTGAGAGACAGCCATAGCATAAGGCCTTCATCTCCTTAAGACAATGGATTTCTCATTCATTAAGATAGACCTAACATCGGCGGGAAAAGGAAGGATGAGTTTCATTGCAATTAAGACAAGTGGGGGAAAACTGCAAGATGTATTGGCAGGATCTGCGGCACCGCACACCAGGCACTTTGCCACAGACCTGCTGTATTTAGCAGGGTGTCCAAAGTGCCAGCAATTTCGACATTGTTGGGGTGTAGGGATCACTTTATGAACCCCTAGGTGATGGCCCGCAATATAAATGGAGGACGGGAGTTCATGGCAATCAAAGGTTAAGTAGGCGATGTTACTGGGAAAGCTCCTCTACCCGTGAGTGGGCAGGACATATGTGCCCACTTTGAGAATTGGAAGGTCCTGAAGGGCTAATTGCTCCAAAATATCATCACCACAAGACAGAAAATCACACTGTACAATGGTATGCGGTAAAACCACCGTACCACTGCAAGTATTGAGAGTAGCGTGCTTGTGAACGGTGATAGGAACGTTATCAATGTTCTGCATTCTGAACTGAAATGATGTGCGCACTGTTTCGAAGAGTGTGAAAGGATATATTTTGGCAAAGATGTCGTAAAAGAGGTTGTAGCGAAAAAGAATTTGGTCCACTGTGTACTTGTATATGTGGTGCGTAAAGGAAGTGAGAGGAATGGACAGACATGGATGAACAGTCATCAGTAAATGGTCTGGAACGTTTAGGTGTAGGACTGCAGGCGGCCTGACCTGAAGCAGGTGGGCGATCTGAAAACCATTGCACCGTATTCGGGGAAGCAGGACACATAGTTAAAGGTGTGCAAGAGGCAGAGGCACTAAAAGAAACAGGCGGAGCCTCAGCACCTGGAGCAGGTGATAAGGCGTCACCAGCAGAAGGTACAGGGGTATTGGAAAAGTCTGGAGAATGGTTCAATAACTTAGCCAGGTCAGAATAGGAAGTGGTAACAAAGAGTGGTCTGGGAGGAGGAGGTTTGTCATGGAACAAAGTCTCCATGATGGTGGTACTTCTTAATTATTATTTTAAAGAAAAAAAAAGAAGGAAAGAAAAGAGAGACAGCAGACAGACAGTCGATAGAAGGCATGAAAGGGCCATAAGTTCTCTCTCTCATCCGAGAGGACCTCGAGATCGCCAGTAGCGCAGATGCAGCGTGGAAACTGTGCCATACCCTACCCTTCATGCCAGTAAACTAGTGCTCCAAGATAGCAACCTCATATCTACCGAGCCACCTCGGCGGACAAGAGAGAGGGTGGTCTAAAACCCGCCCCAAAGCATAACTCCTTTGGCTGCCACCTCCCATAACCAACAGGCAACCTCTGGAGATACACCCGTCACCTGCAGAAATCCAGGAAGGGAGCAGAGCGCCTCCAGATTGCATGGTAAACTACACCACACACGAGGAACCCCACGGAGTGGGATGAACCTCGGCACACTTCCCCGTACCTAAAAACTGCAATGCCAGAGGGGAGGACCCCAGAGGTTACAAACGGGATGGGGAAAAGGGAGGGTTAGGAGGGGGAGGAAATGAAAAAAGGGGGATGGGGAGGATGGGATAGGAAGGGGGAATTGGGGGGTAATTAGGTTCGGTCTGTTGAAGGAAACCAAAAGGTCAAATTCTTCAGACCATGAGCCTCTTCACCATGCCTAGGAGCTCCCCTTGAAGAGGCGAGAAGAAGAAACGTATACAGGAGCACATATACAGACTGTGTTGCAGCTCACCAGAGATAAATATTGAAGATTAGTGAACTTTATTCTTTTCCATATACACAAATAAGAATCTTTATCCTGGAAGCGTTTTTGCCAGCCAGTGGCTTCTTCAGTCCAATACAGAGAGACGATGAAAGATGAGGAGTTTAAGATAATAATTTCCTCAGTCTGGAGGCTAAGGGACTGATTACCTTAAACTCCTCATAAGAACAATTGAAAGAAGAAACACTGCAGCAGGCCTACTGGCCCCTGTGAGGCATGTCCAAGTCTCTTACTGGCTTTCACCGCCTTCCAGTGACTATGCCCTAATCCACTACCCATCCCTTTCCACCTGACGCCAGTATATAAACACCAGCCTTCTTTCCTGTGCTCCAGATTCTTCAAAACTACGGTGCTCTTCACACCAATTCCAAGACTGAGGGACTAATTACCTCATCTTTTGTATATAGTTCTTCTGTCTTCCAATTATGTCCTTGAATTTGTATTGATAAAGCCACTGGATGGCGAAACGTCTACAATTAAGATACCCAGATGTTGCACATGTGTCTAATCTTCAGAATCAACAATAAAAACTATCGGGTGTATTACAATGTTATACACTTTTTTTTTTACAATATAATTGTTACTAACCATATTGACCAACTGTGATTTTTCACTGTATTACTTTAAAACTAATTTTGATAAGTGTGATGTATTAGGGCTCATTGGAAACATCTTTTGCACCAAAAAATTTCACGTAAGAGTTTCTGTGTAAACATCACAGTGTAACACATTACAAAAAAAATAGTCTTTAACATAGATAAACGTTTCTCGAAATTGTGAAAAAAATTATCATATAGCAATTTTTATAACTCACTGGAAAGGTAATATTAATTAAGATTTTTTTTAATATTGGGGTCAAATTCACGTATTTGCAATATTAAATTTAGAAAACAAAAAGTTAAACATGTTTTCCGTAAGGTGGCCATGTTGGAATGACGGCCATATTGACTTACCGCGCTGCCTGACAGTGATACATAATTTACCATCGCCTTTTTCAGGTTTTTCTAAGTAGAATCTGTTGAGAGAAATTCTGTTACAATTACTTCTAGGTTTACGCACAATTCTACTAGACTTAAATAAGACACGTGTGCAACAGTCACCGCATGGAGAAGTCCCGGGCCAGGACCCATCCTGGCTGTAATAGACAGCAGAAGCAGTGGAGCTGTAGACAGGATGTAATCAGTCCATTATCCTCGAGGTAGTAATTGTGAGGTGGTCAGTCCCTCAGCCGGGAGAAGAGTTCTGCCTCAGTCTGGAACAATGTGAAGCTGAAGCAACAGTCTGGGGACTTATATACTGGCACAGGTGAGGCGCAGAAAAACTTTAAAACGACAGAAGAAGCGGGGCGCACTAGAAGTAAGAATGTAATAACTGAGAAGCACTGCAGCAATCCTGGATAGGTCCTTCTCAAATCTAACCTTCCTTGTTTTCACTGTTTCTACTGCCTCCTCTGTATTCGACTGAAGGAGCCTACTGTGGAGGCGAAACGTTTCGTAATGAAGATATCTAACTGTTGTACATGTGTCTTGCATATCTACTTGTCGTTATGATATACCATTGTTGTATTTAGAATATAGGGGCTTGGACATCCAACAGGCCTACGTGAGCACGTTATATCGGAGTTGAGTCAAGAGGTTTGTGTGAACGGACGTGTTGTTGGAGTGTGAGCAAGGTAATGTTGGAGTGTGAGCAAGGTAACATTTATCTAAGTGTTCAGGGGGAACTGGTTTGCCAGACTGTAGTCCTGGAAGTGGGAAATACAGTGAAGGATGGGTGGGGATGGTGCAGTATGGAGAGTCATCTGAACTGTGGTCTCAGCACACTTCTGGCAAGACAGTGATTGGATGAATGACGGTTAACGTGTTCCCTCTTTTCTTTTTTTTGGGTCACCCTACCTTAGTGGGAGACTGTTGGTCGGTTAAAATATAATTTTAATTATACTTTTAATTTATAATAATAATCATAATAGTAATAACCATAATAGTAATAATAATCTCAATCACAGTACTACTAATAATAATAACAATAGTAATAATAATAATAATTATAAAAAAAAAATTCCAATTGGTTTTAACACTAATACAAAAACGAAAAATTCCAAACATTCAAAGACTAAGTTTCAAGACAAACAGATTAATATATCAAAACTGTATATGGGTCAGCATAACAGGAATAATTATCAAAGGATACAGCTGATGTAAATACCGGGTGGAACAAAAAATATTTCATTCAATAGAGGAGTTTGATTTAAATAATCGAGTATTGATAATTGACTTTGTCAGTATGTTGGAGTCTGGCCATTGTTACCCTGGGTTTTGTGTGTGTGTGTGTGTACTCACCTAAATGTGGTTGCAGGGGTCGATTCATAGCTCCTGGCCCCGCCTCTGCACTGGTCGATACTAATTGACTCTCTCCCTGCTCCATAAGCTTTATCATACCTCTTCTTAAAGCTATGTATGGAACTTGCTTCCACTACTTCACTCTCCAGATTATTCCACTTCCTGACAACTCTAAGGCTAAAGAAATACTTCCTAACATCCCTATGACTCATCTGGGTTTTCAGCTTCCAATTGTGGCCCCTTGTTCCTGTATCCCATCTGAAACATTCGAGCCCTGTCCACCTTGTCAATTCCTCTCAGTATTTTATACGTTGTTATCATGTCCTCCCTGTCCCTCCTGTCCTCTAGTGTCATCAGGTTGAGTTCTCTTAATCTCTCCTCATAAGACATACCTCTCAGTTCCGGGACTAAACGTGTTGCAGATTTTTGCACTTTCTCCAATTTCGTGACGTGTTTGACAAGGTGAGGGTTCCATACTGGTGCTGCATACTCCAGTATAGGCCTGACGTACACGGTGTACAATGTCGTGAATGACTCCTTACTCAGATGTCTAAACGTTAATCTCAGGTTTGCCAATCGCACATGCTGCAGCAGTTATTTGATTGATGTGTGCCTCAGGAGACATGTTCGTTATAATACTTACCCCAAGATCCTTTTCTTTAAGTGACGTTTGCAGCCTTTGAGTTCCTAACCTGTATGCTGTCTGCGGTCTTCTGTGTCCTTCCCCAATCTTCATGACCTTACACTTACTGGGGTTAAACTCCAGGAGCCATTTGTTGGACCAGACTTGTAGTCTGTCCAAATCCCCTTGTAATCTTAACTGATCCTCGTCCGCTTGTATTCTCCTCATCAGTTTCACATCATCAGCGAACAGTGACACTTCAGAATCTATTCATTCCATCATGTCATTCACTTATATAAGAAACAGCACCGGATCTAGGACTGACCCTTGTGGAACCCCACTCGACACATGTGCCCACTCTGACACTTTACGTACCAACACTCGTTGTTTCCTTTCTGTCAGGTATTCCCTGATCCATTGCAGTACTTTCCCTATTATTCCTGCCTGCTCCTCTAATTTTTGCACCATTCTCTTGTGTGGTACTGTGTCAAAAGCCTTCTTACAGTCCAAAAAGATGCAATCTACCCATCCCTCTCTCTCCTATCTTACTTCTGTTACCTTCTGTTACCTTTATTTCATTACTACTGCTCTCTTTGTATTTGACTGTAGAAGTCTACTGTGTAAGCGAAACGTTTCATCAATAAAGACACCGAACTGTAGCATTTTCCAGATTGCTCCAATATGACAGCACTTAAGCTGGTATTATGCAAAGTCATATCCAGCAAGCCTTTAAAAGAAGTGATTGTGATGGAATGTAGATTTAACAATGCTGTAGTTCATAAAGTCTTCACTAAAGTTTGACGTATACTCCAGTGCCTTTCCATGCAAAGTAATGTGAACAAATTCGGCCCATTGTTCGGTCAACTATAACAAAACCAGGGCCCACTTCTCAGAAGATTCATAAAAAACATTAGAACATAAGAATGGAGGACACTGCAGAAGGCCTACTGGCTCATACAAGGCAGGGCCTTCTCAAAATTAAAAAAATCAGATTCGGCTTTAGAGAAACGTGTTAGCAATGACACGGGTTTCTTGAAGGCAAAATGCTCTCTCCTATCTCTTATCAAGAACATGTTGTTCCCTAGCCTGTTCTGGAGTAATCTATACTAATTACAACACAAAAGAAGCAGCTTTTCCCTGGTTAGGCCCTAATCTAGTACCGTCTACCTCCTTAACAGACGAATTACCAGGAAAACGATGACGATGACTATCATCACAAGTAGGGAAATGGATGTGTAAGCCGGAGACTAGAACGAGCTCAGAGAGTATTAGACACACCACAAGGAGACACTGAGGTCATGATTGATGGATCTGTTATTAATCTGCATATTAATTCACGAAGCTGCACAACGGTTAAATGGCAACGACATTCAATGCAAATAGAACGAGCAACGAGACTGCAACACTGCAGAGACACTTTAGGCGAAGCACACATGCTATGTGATGTTACCAAATACTTGTTACTCGCTGACGCAATTACACTAACACCAATAAAATAACGTAACAGAAACAAATTGCTTAAGACACGAAGGTGATCAACCAGCATCTCACTACCTGCCTCTCACCACCAGCCTCTCACCACCAGCCTCTCACCACCTGCCCCCTCACCACCAGCCCTTCACCCCCACCAGCCTCCCCACCAGCCTCACCAGCCTTCGCCAGCTCTACCACCAGCCTGCCTTCGCCACCAGCCTCTCGCCACCAGCCTCTCGCCACCAGCCTCTCGATACCAGCCTCTTACCACCAGCCTCTCGCCACCAGCCTCTCGCCACCAGCCTCTCGCGACAAGCCTCTCGCCACCAGCCTCTCCATACCAGCCTCTAGCCACCAGGCTCTCGATACCAGTCTCTCGCCACAAGCCTCTCACCACCAGCCTCTCACCACCAGCCTCTCACCACCAACCTCTCAATACCAGCCTCTAGCCACAAGGCTCTCGATACCAGTCTCTCGCCACCAGTCTCTCACCAGCCTCTCGTCACCAGCCTCTCACCATCAGCCTCTCACCACCAGCCTCTCACCACCAGCCTCTCACCACCAGCCTCTCACCACCAGCCTCTCACCACCAGCCTCTCACCACCAACCTCTCACCACCAGCCTCTCACCACCAGCCTCTCACCACCAGCCTCTCACCACCAGCCTCTCACCACCAGCCTCTTACCACCAGCCTCTCGCCACCAGCCTCTCGCCACCAGCCTCTCGATACCAGCCTCTTACCACCAGCCTCTCGCCACCAGCCTCTCGCCACCAGCCTCTCGCGACAAGCCTCTCGCCACCAGCCTCTCGATACCAGCATCTAGCCACCAGCCTCTACATCCTCAGCCCGTCCGCCACAAGCCTCTCATACCAGCTCTCAGCCACCAGCCTCGCCACCAGCCTCTCGCCACCAGCTCTCGCCACCAGCCTCTCACCATCCAGCCTCTGCCACAAGGCCACCAGCCTCTCGCCACCAGCTCTCGCCACCAGTCTCTCGTCACCAGCCTCGTCACCAGCCTCTACCATCAGCCCCTCATACCAGCCTCACCACCAGCCTCGCCACCAGCTCGCACCAGTCTCATCCACCAGCCTCTCACCATCCAGCCTCTCACCACCAGCTCTCATCCACCAGCCTCTCACCAGCCCACAGCCTCTCACCACCAGCCTCTCACCATCAGCCTCTCACACCAGCCTCTCACCACCAGCCTCTCACCACCAGCCTCTCACCACCAGCCTCACCACCAGCCTCTCACCACCAGCTCTCCCACCAGCCTCTCACCACCAGCCTCTCACCACCAGCCTCTCACCACCAGCCTCTCACCACCAGTCTCTCGCCACCAGTCTCTCACCACCAGCCTCTCACCACCAGCCTCTCACCACCAGCCTCTCACCACCAGCCTCTCACCACCAGCCTCTCACCACCAGCCTCTCACCACCAGCCTCTCACCACCAGCCTCTCACCACCAGCCTCTCACCACCAGCCTCTCACCACCAGCCTCTCACCACCAGCCTCTCACCACCAGCCTCTCACCACCAGCCTCTCACCACCAGCCTCTCACCACCAGCCTCTCACCACCAGCCTCTCACCACCAGCCTCTCACCACCAGCCTCTCACCACCAGCCTCTCCTTTTAATACTGGCTTGGGAGTCACATTGCTCACTGCTGAGACCATTTGCCTTGCAACTACATAGTGCTGGATGAGTTCTCAGTCACTGTGAAACATGAGCTGACTTTCTTACACCCATGTGGTCTATGCATACCAAGCAGAAAAGAATAGATACGTGTGTTAGCAGCATTGTGGATTGCATCCAAAGATAAATTGGCTATAAAATTCCAGTCTTTCTGGATTTTCATATCCTGTGTAAGAAAGCTCCCCAGCCCATAAAAATGAACTCAATTGTAAGAAACTCCAGCACGTGCTGTGAATACTAAAGTGTTGAATAAAAGATATTTGGGTACCTTGTGACGAATTAAGCAGTATATGCCAGCTATTACCTCGTATTCCTTGTGGATATTCAAAAGCTTATATAAGCCACATAATTTTAACCGTGATATTCTGTTCGTCAGAAAATTGGACATTGTGGAGTGACACGGATTCTAGAATGAGGAACATTTCGGTTAAGTAATCCCTGGCCTACCAGAACTACATCAGCCCATTTAAAAAGAAAACCACATATATTTCACAGAAGTTTCCTGTCAATGGATTTTTAACATCCTTAGTTTTCCTAAAATTAAAGTGAAATAGAGGAACCTAAGTAAGGGAGTATTCAGAAAAAGTTACTTGTTAGATTAGCCAAGAAATTCATGGCACCAGCATAGAACTCTTCTCTATTAACAGGTATTGGCTTACGGAGGAAGAATTCTTTTCCACTTTCCCATGGAGTATAAAAAATTTTTTTTATATATATATATATATATATATATATATATATATATATATATATATATATACAACAGTCATTGCCCCTACTAATAGTGTCTTGCTTGGAGCACCTCTGGGAAGCGATGCCGTTGACACAATTCTCAGGAAGAAACTGGAAGAATTGAGGAGAATGGAACAACGAATAGGCAATCTTGACACCCATGATGTACCTTCTCACAAAATGCCTGAGTCTGCCCAGGTTGACATATTTCCTAAGATGTGCTCCTTCATATGATAACCCTATACTGCACGAATATGACAGTATCCTGAGGCAGATCTTTACTAAAGTACTTAACCTTACTCTAGAAGATGGGCAGTGGGACCAAGCTACACTCCCAGTCAGACTAGGAGGCATTGGTGTCCGCAAGTCATCTCAGATTGCTCTACCTGTTTTCCTGTCTTCATGCATTGCATCCAGAGGTCTTGTAGCAGCAATTCTCCCTGAACATCTTAGGGACACGATTGGAATCCATGACCAAAAGTACATTGATGGAGCCAGGATCTGGGATAATCTAACAGGCTTTGAAACCAGGCCTGCTCCCCCCCCCACAACTACAAACAGTCGCTCTGGGATGGCCCAATAGTAGAGAATATAGCCTCAGCAATGCTTCAGAGTGTGTCATGGAAGGATAGAGCCCGCCTCCTTGCAGTGAGAGCTCCTCATGCAGGAGACTTTCTTTTGGCTGTTCCCAACTCCAGCCTTGGCACACGCCTCGACCCACAGACCATCCGCATTGGTGTTGCCCTTCGACTTGCCGCCCCTATTCTCGCCGAACACAGGTGTATTTGTGGCAGTGAAGCAGCAGACCGATTCGGGTTCCATGGTCTTGTGTGTCGTAAATCCGAGGGGAAGCTTGCAAGACATGAAGAGGTTAATAACATTATCAAGAGGAGCCTCACAACAGCCGGATGCCCAACAGTAAGGGAGCCACCCCAACTATGCAGATCTGATGGCAGCCAAAAGCGTCCAGATGGTATCACCCTTCAAGCCTGGACAGACGGGAAGCAGGTGGTGTGGGACTACACATGTGCATCTACCTTGGCTGATACCTATCTCCAATACACCAGGGAGGAAGGAGGGGCAGCTGCCACCTTCAGGGAGTCCCAGAAGTCGAGAAAGTATGGAGAACTTGCCCATCATTATATGTTTGTTCCCATAGGCTCAGAGACCCTTGGCTCATGGGGAAAGAGTGCATCTAAGTTCCTCAAGGAGCTGGGCAAAAGACTCAACAGGGTAACTATGGATCCCAGAACAGCTAGTTTTCTGTTCATATTGCAGAGGAACGTCAGAATCATGAAATCAGTTTAGTTGCTGATAATATTATCGAGACAATGTCAGCCTCATGAGGTCGGGCTGGTTGCTGATAATACTGTTAACGTATGTCAGCATCATAGTTATGTCAGTTTCTGATAATACTAGAGAGACATGTCAGCTTCATGAGGTCAGGTCATTTGCTGAAAATACTGTCAAAGTATGTCGGCATTTTGCTCATGTCAGTTTCTGATAATACTGGAAAGACATATCAGCATCATGAATAAATACACATGAACAGTTCAAGACATTTACTGAGGAAACAGAGACCACTCAAAAATGTAACTGTATAACACATGGAGTCATGTGTGATAGAACACAAATAAGTAAATAAATGGAGGAGTAATATAGCCTGAGGAGCAAGCTTAGTATGGTATAACTTATTCGTAATTCCATCTGCGGTTGTGTACCAAACCTTCAACCTTGTTTCCAATACTGTGGCCCTGGGGAGATCTTGGTGGGTTGGGGGTGTGGGCGGGGTGCCCGCAGGGGGTTGCAGCATGGGTGGGGGGATTGATGTATGGAGGACGGGAGGAGGGGAAAGGATGGAGTATTTTAGATAAATTTACAATAATTTAATAATAACAAACACAATGAAATATATTTTTTCGTTAGTTTAGAATGTTTTTTGCGAAAATATTTCATACACAAATTTTAGCTTGCTTTATTCGGTAAGAAGAGCGTTGCTATTTAAGCCAAAATCGCAAGTTTTACCTTGCTGCTGTTCAGAGGGGTAATGCATGCTGTATTCTGGGCACGCGCCCCAGCTCGGAGGAGCTGGATGAGATTTTCGCATTATAATCAGTGACAAACATGTAACAATATGTACTAGACATGTATCTCTCTCACCTCGTGTACTGTATATGCCATCTTTATATCAACAATGTATCTCTTAAATCTTTTGTACCATATTATGTAATAAAATATACCTATTGGTAAAAAAAGATGGGGTGGTAGGAGAAGTGGAATATTCAAATGGCTTCAGAGCCTTTTTATCCAATATATATATATATATATATATATATATATATATATATATATATATATATATATATATATATATATATATATATATATATATATATATATATATATTGTGTGTGTGTGTGTGTGTGTGTGTGTGTGTACTCACCTAATTGTGGTTGCAGGGTTGAGACTCAGCTCCTGGCCCGCCTCTGTGTGTGTGTGTGTGTGTGTGTGTGTATTGTTACCATTTTGGTCTAGACAGGTCGATTGCACTCAGACTGGGCTGCTTGCGTGCTGTGTGTGTATATAGTGTACTCACTATGTGTGCTCACTAATTGTGGTGATGGGGTCGAGACTCAGCCTGGGCCTCTGTGTTGTGTGTGTGATGGTGTATGTGTGTGTATGTGCAGGTGTGTGTGTGTGTGTGTGCAGGGTGTGTGTGTATGTGCGGGGTGTGTGTGTGTATGTGCGGTGTGTGTGTGTGTGTATGTGCAGGGTGTGTGTTGTTGTGGTGTGTGTGTGTATGTTGCTCTGTGGTGTGTGTGTATGCTCTGTGCGTTATGTTGCTCACCTTTTGTGTTGCATGGTGTGAGTCATAGCTCTGCCCGTCTTACACTGATTGCTCACTATGTCGCTCTCTCTAGCTCCATGAGCTTCACCTGTCTTATAGAATGTATAGGTTCTCCTCCACATGTCCTTTAGGCTTTCATCAAACCTAGCTGAGAAATACTTCTAATCCCTGCTCATAGTCTTCAATCAACTGTGACCCTTGTTTCTGTGTCCCCTCTCTGGAACATCTTGTCTCTGTGTGTGTGTTGCTCTGTGTGTGTGTGTTGCTCTGTATTGTTTGTGTTGCTCTGTGTTGTGTGTGTGTGTTTTTTTGTGTGTAAGGAAACACTTCGAAATGTTTACGCCCCGCCGGGAATTGAACCCGGGCCCTTCGTGCGTGAAGCGAGAGCTTTAGCCACCAGACCACCGGGGCTGTGTGTGTGTGTGTGTGTGTGTGTGTGTGTGTGTGTGTGTGTGTGTGTGTGTGTGTGTGTGTGTGTGTGTGTGTGTGGTGCCAATTTTGGCTTGAAATAGCAAAGGTTTTCTTGCCGAATAAGGCAAACGAAAATTTATGAATGCAATAATTTCGCAAAAATCCTTCTGAACCTAACGAAAAAATATATTTCATTGTGCTTTTTTATTATTAATAAATTATTGTAAACTTAAAAATATATTTATTGGATTGGGGAAAATTTAAATTTAGTTATGCAAGTTTTCTAAGGTTCTTTTGTTACAAAAATATTAATTTTTATATTAACATAAATAAAAATATATCTTTTAAAAGTATAAAAAGAAAAATTTTTAAATTACTTAATTTTAAATGAGTTCTCAAGACCAGTTTTTTCCTATTCCCGGGACGACAAAATATATATTGAACGGAATAATTGTTTTGTTTCAGTTACTGACCATAGGAACTTGAACTATCACATTATCCAGGAAAGTGAGACTTGATCACGATATATAAAGTAATCAAGGTAACATAGATTGTAGACAATGACAATGTTCTTGGCATGAGAGGTATTAACTAGTATAATCATACCAAAGCGCTAAACCCACAAGGAGCCCATGAGAGGTATTAAAACGAGGATAATTTGGGAATGCACATTGCGAATGTTGGGAACGACGATCGTACAATGATGGAACGTTCGCTTCTACATAGAGGCTCTCAACCGGGGAAGAACGAAATGCACCAAGGCATAAACGCAATCCCTGGTGATGTATGGGATTAAGGCTGGAAAGAGTAGCAGGGGAGGCCGCCGAATATATCTGGTCACCATAATCGAGTTTCGATCAAATTAGGGGTGAATGCTGGCGGGGGGGAGGGGTTTCCGATCAACCCCCCACGAAAGATTTTGCGAGGGTTTTTGGGAAAAGGGTTTAGCCTGGTGTGACAAGTTGTTTTTGAGAGGTAAGGAGGTTTCCAGGACAATCGATGGGAAACAGGGGGCCGAGAAAACCCGACTGTATCACGTTCTGGGGTACGTGAGCCCCAAAGGGCCCAAAGGGCCCTAAGGTACAACGGATGATCAGGGGACCACTGAACGTCTAGGAAACGTAATTTGGGTGAGCTTTGCCACTAGAAAATTTAAACCCGTGAGTGGTGGCCCAATCAGGGAAAAAGGTTTACGGCATGCCGGAAGGGGGGGTGAAAGGTGGCAGTAAGTCATCCACATAAAGCGATTACCAAATGTTGGATGGGAGAACTGATGCCAGATTATTTATGAAGGGAGAAATAGTGTTGTGCCCCGGGAAAACAACCCTGGGGGGCACCTTTTAGTTTTGGGCAAATTCCGGGAAAGTTTTA